>CAUYRT010005981.1:0-43168 GCA_963574885.1 Lepilemur ruficaudatus | reverse complement strand
CGCTCTGCCTCAGGGAGTTGATGTTTGCGTCTCCTCCTTTGCCCTTTCCCGTTTGTGGGTCAAGGCACCCTGGCTTGTTTGCAAGTCACAAGGTGTCTGGAGGCCGATCAACAAGAAACAATCCGTGTGAGAACAGGTGTTCCGAGAACTGCTTTGTTCAAACATGGCTGAGAGATGACCCGATGTCCACTACACACGATAATTTCTCATACAAAACAAACAAAAAATCAACAGCAAATATGTGACAACAATTACATAGCACTAACTGTATGCCACATAGGGGTCTATGAGCTTTATATATATATTAACATATTTCATCTTCACAATAAACCTATAAGGTGGGTACCATTATTACCTCTATTTAACAGAAGATAGAGCAGCAGAACACAGGTTAAGTATTAATAACTACTCCAAAGCTATACAGTTACAATGTGTTATACTCATTGGTTTAAAATCTGCATGCTAGATTATCTTCTCTATGATAATAACAATTTGTTATTTGTTTTTTATTATTATTAACATTAATGTATGAAAAAATGTATATGCTAACATGGAAGCTGATTTCATAAATTGTGCAGCTTCATACATATATATTGAAGAATTAGATCTTGGACCAAATTGCCTATGAACAACCTCACCTATTTTTCTTTATGATGGCCTTATAAACTACGAGTATGGGTTGCCCAAGAAAATGTAGATTTGAAGCAGTAAAGTGCAAGACAAACAAAACAAGAAACCTAACCAAAGTTTTAAAGTTTCTCTTGGGACACATAAATAACTGTAACTTCTTTGTGACTCAAAAATAAAGCAGGTTTGATCACATACATGAAACTTTTTCATTTTTAAGCCGTAGTTAATAGTGTTTGAGCCATTGACACTCGAAAAATACTTTTGTTAAAATGGTGTTCATGAGTAGGTTTGCTAGATTTCAAAGATAAAAATAAAGAACTTGAAACATACTTATAGTAAAAATATGCCACATATGTATGAAATTCAAGTTTAACTTGACATTCTATATTTTATCTGACAATTCTAGAGTCAGGATCAATGTATTAATAATTTAAACTTTAAAGATTGGTATATACAGTGCTTATGAACCTTACCAATTATTATAAGTTTGAGAAAAACTTCTACCAGTTTGTCCTTAAATTAAAAGTTTTATATCATATGCCCTTTAATAAAGGACATCCTCTCCATATTTTTAAAGTAGAAATCAGAAATAATGAACAGAATTAGTATGATAAATAAAGCTTTGCACTTTTTTACGCTTCTTCAAAAAAGATCTCAACACACTAGATTTAAAGATGGCTTTTGACACTCCTTTCCATGAAGTTATCTCAACTAGACTAGGTCTTTCTGGACATTAAATTAAATCCCCTCAACTCCATAAAACTTCACATAGAAGTATCACTGTAAAGCAGTACTGTAGATCATGCAGCAATATAAACCACTGAGAAAAGAAACAAATGTATCACTGGAAGAAAAGCCGGAGAGGGAATCGCAGGATGGAAAATCTCAATCTGGTCAATAAAAACAGAACTGCCTTGATTGTCATGTTTTCTCTTGAAGCTGAAATAAAAACTAGGGAAGATGTCAACCTATGCACCTCAAACACAGTTTTCTGAGTTTGTGACACAGAGCAGGTTGTGGAGATCCATTTTTCACAAGTGAATATCTGTCATTTAGCCAGAGCAACTCCAAGCCAAAACTCCCATTACTGTGTGCCTGCCCTTTCCGTGGAGACAATGTTTTTTTCAAAGCACAAGGAAGCTATATTTTGGGCTGTGTGTCAAGCAGCTGTTCCATGAAGAGAGGATCTCATGCTGATAAACAACACAAAACCTTTGCCGTGCCCTCGCAGGTGCATATGTGCTAGCAGGAAAAAATTTCTTATCTTTAATGTGTGCCATAATGGGCTTAATGTTCATCTGGCAAAGCACCACAAGGTTTTACACACTGACCGTAAAAGGCAAGAACTATGTCTTCACAACTCAGTTTTGCATCTCACCCTTATTAGTGGCATTCATAACATATAGCTTATTGTGCGATTGTTTCAGCCTTTTTCCTTTTTTGAATCTTAGTGGAACATGTCTGACAGCATAACTACACATGAATCATGATGACCATTTTGTGCAATGATTGGTATTGCAATATCAGTAGCCAAATATATATGACGCTGTACTGGAAAAACCTTCATTCATTTTAAGATTATCCAAGTAATTGACCTGGAAAACAAATGAAGCTCTCTTCCACAAAGGCAAATGTAGTGAAAGAAGAATTTGAAATTCAGGCTTTTTCTTATTTTCCCTCAATTAACAACTAACACTGTTACAGACTTAACCACTTCTTTACATAATGTTAGTCTAGCTAGTCAATTGTGCTCTCCTTTCTTGGTCACCTTGCATCTAGGACAAATTTCACCTCATGCTAATCTATCATACAAAAAATTAGTACCTGGAAGTATTTTGCACTAAAGAGTATCATGTTGTTGGGAGTGAGTGTATTGCCTTACAATAAGAGTGCTGTTATAATTTCACTGTCTAAACCAACACTTTATATAAATCCAAAAACATGACAAACCAACAAAAAGAAAATTCCATTCCTCCATCTACCAATTAGAGAAAGAAGGTAATAAAATAAATTAAAACAGTACTTACATGGCATCCTGGAGATTCTCTTCATAGCTGGTACTCTCTGTTTGATCCCTACCCAGAGATATTGCCAATTTCTTTTTTATTTATATTATTTGTAATTGACAAATAATAATTATAAAACATTTATGGAATACAATATGATGCTTGATACACACATACAAAATGTGGACTGATTAGATCAAGCCAATTAACATATCCGTCACCTCACTCACTTGACATTTTTTGTGGTGGTATATTTGAAATTTACTGTCTTAATTATTCTGAAATATACAACACATTATTTTGGACTATTCACCCTGCTGTAAAAGAGACAGTGCCAATTTCTACCCCCAATATTTCTGTGTGGTGAAAAGAAATGTTCTACATGCTCCACAGTCATCTAAGAAGACAACAGGCAAAGGAGTGCTGACAGACAGAAAATAATCAACTCACTCCTGCAAGGAGAAGGGGTTAAAGTAGTTTGGCTGGTAAGAGTAAAACTCAACATAGAATACTGTAGAGGAGAAATACACCAAAGGCCTTTTTTCCCCTGAGTATAAAAAATAATTTCAGCTGCACATTATTTGTATTTGGATTCATGCAAAATTATTATTGTATATAGTAATTACTGTAAAAATTAGTGCCATGGCTTTCAGTTAAAGAAGGCAGATCGAACACATGTATTTACCTCGTCTGCCTACAAAATCTTTAACAAAACGATAATAAATCTATATTTTAGTGCATGAATCCACAAGGTTAAAGAGCATGGGAGAAGAGTCAGCAGGAATGAAATTTTCAAAGCTGGAAAGCAGAAGGATGAGTTGAATCTGATTTGGCATGCCTGAAAAAGCTGAAACCAAGGCGCAGAGAGAAGGCAATCTGTTTCTTTGCACTGAGGAATAGAAAGCACTAGGAACCTGGGAAAGAGGGGCAAAAAGTTGCAAGAAGTTGGGGGAAGGAGAGGACTGAAAACTGGAGGAATGATTAAAACCTTTGTAAGAAGTTAGGCCACAGATGTCCTCTACTGCCCCAGACATCCATTCTAGCAGAAGACTAGAGATTTCTCCTCAGAAGAGATTGAGTCACACACAGGAACTCTGGATTAGGAAAACCAGGAAGGCTGAGGAATGAGAGTAACTTAATGAAAATTGAATCAACATGGCATCGAACTTCTTAATAACAACATGGAAGCTAAAAAAAATCAATGAAGGAATGCTTTTAAAATTCTGAGTGGTAACACTTTCCAAATTGGAATTCTATCCAACCAAACTCTCATTGCAGGCTTGATCTCAGGAAGTTTACCTCCCACACACAATTTCCCAGGAAGCTAATGGAAGAAGTGCTCTACCAAAATAAAAAGGTAGAGTCCAGGAAATTAGAAACCCAATACCTGATAGAAGCAAAAGGAATTCTAAGGATGACAGTAAAAAATCTCAGGAGGACAGCTATGCAGGAGATCTAGAGAGCAACAGGCTCAGATTGAAGCAAGAGAGCAGATGGCTCCAAACGATGACTCCATGAAGATGAATTTAATGTGTTTGAATGAACTCAAAAGGAGATTTATACTGCCAAGGGGGTCAGCATATAGAGAACTAAGCAAATGAGGACAGAGTGGATATTTTTTTTTTTCTGAGACAGAGTCTCACTCTGTTTCCCTGGCTAGAGTGCTGTGGCGTCAGCCTAACTCACAGCAACCTCAAACTCCTGGGCTCAAGCGATCCTCCTGCCTCAGCCTCCCGAGTAGCTGGGACTACAGGCATGTGCCATCATGCCTGGCTAATTTTATATATATATATTTTTTTTAATTGTCCAGCTAATTTTTTTCTATTTTTTTTTAGTAGAAACGAGGTCTCGCTCTTGCTCAGGCTGGTCTCGAACTCCTGAGCTCAAACGATCTGCCTCCCAGAGTGCTAGGATTACAAGCATGAGCCACCACGCCTAGCCAGAGAGAGGATATTATTAAGATTTAGGAAACAATCCTTCTTATTAGAAAAAAATAACTAATTATGGAGTATAATACCATTAGTGTATCATATTTATATAAACATGGACATATAATTTATACATTAAATTTTACATGAATATTTAACGTAACCAAAAATCGTTAGGAAAGTTTGTGTCAGGAAGTAAATGGATAAAATTTCTCACTCCTCATATTCCAAAGTAAAATAAAAATCAATGGATATCTGAAATGAAGAAAGTAGTATGAGGATATTACTTATAAATATGGAAATTAAGAACAAAGTAAACTGAAACAATTGAAAATGGCTACCTAAGGGCAGCAGAAATGGTGGGATCAAAGAATGGAAAGATAGGGGAATATTTTTCATAACAAGTTATGTGTATATGAAACTATGATAAAAGTAAAAATTTTTAAAAAGAGCACTTAACTCCTTAACAAAGCATGCTTAACTGCTACTGGCCCACATTTACTGCTTACTAGAAGCTCTTCCAGAAATCCTAGTACTCTGCTTATAGTAAAGGCCTTTGTGAGTTTGAACTTAAAAATATTTTCTCCTATTTAACACTAGAGAATTCTCACCTACAAGAGAGTACACAAAGCTGAAGGTATGGGTATAAAATTCATCTGACAGACAAAATTTCCTATTTCTCAATGTGTATTATAAATGTGGATTGTGACTTTGATGAGGAATAGAGCTGTGTCTACCTTATTTCTTATTATGTCTCCAGCACCAAACACAGCATGGCACATCATCGGAGTTAATCAATTAATTAACACAGATTTGGTTTAGCACAGGATAGGAGACATCAAATAAAATATCCATTTTACTAGGCAAAGGATGATAATATGGTTATAGCTATATGAAATAATCCAGCTCACCATTTGGCATCACCAAATAAATGTGGACGTAATTATTTAGCCTAAGCAACCTTGTTTAAGAATATATCAGATGGACAAATACCACATGATCTCATTCATATGTGGAATCTAAAAATGTTGATCTCATAGAAACAGAGAGTAGATACTGGTTACTAGAAG
The DNA here is from genome assembly GCA_963574885.1 of Lepilemur ruficaudatus. Taxonomy (NCBI): domain Eukaryota; kingdom Metazoa; phylum Chordata; class Mammalia; order Primates; family Lepilemuridae; genus Lepilemur; species Lepilemur ruficaudatus. Next base: position 37,534 of record CAUYRT010005981.1, on the reverse strand, counting down.
TGGGTTTGGGGAAAGGGAGATATTGGTCAAAGCATATACAGTTTCAGTTAGACAGGAGGAATCAGCCTTAGTGACTTACTGCAAAGCATGGATGCTATGTGTAATGATCAAATGAGGGCAATTGAGATATCTATCACCTCAAACAATTATTTCTTTGTGTTGGGAATATTCCAAAGCTTCTCTTCTAGCTATTTTGAAATATACAATAAATTATTGTTAACTGTAGTTACCCTACTGGGCTATCAAACACCAGAACTTATTCTATCTAACTGTAAGATAGATAACCATTAACCAACTTCTCTTTTTCCCCCCCCCCACCTACCCACACACCCACACACCCTTCCCAGTCTCTGGTAACCAGCATTCTACTCTCCGGTAGAGGGTAGTTGGTCACTTTTTTAGCAGCTGCATATAAGTAAGAACATGTGATATTTATCTTTCTGTGCCTGGCTTATTTTCTTAACATAATGACCTCCAGTTCTACCCATGTTGCTGCAAATGACAGGACAGTAAAAGTTAATATTAAAATTTTTGCTGGAAACGTGATAACAGTATTCTACTTTATGGTCAGTTTTATGTAACCAGTAATTCTTAAGTCAAATACAATAATACTGTTTCTCCCATAAATTGCTTAAATCTCCTTGGTTTAACTTTAAGGAAATACATTTTTAAATGTTTCTGAATGCAGAAAAAAAAAAGAGATCATTTGTTTCTCAGTGATAATTGTGGTAATCCAATACGTACACTTGAATTTATTCTCCCATTTGACAATGAAGATATATTTTAGAAGCTATCTGTATAAAATGTAGATAGGTACTAAAACAGAATAATTGCTCTCTGAGAGAAGACTTACAACTATATGCCCCTATTTAGACAAAGAATTGAAACAACTATCTGTTTAATCCAAGGCCTCAATTTCCACTTGATGTGGCTTTTTTTTAAGCTCCTTCCCTTGAAACATGACCAAAAACATTGATGACATTTAAACATAAGAATGAACACAATGTCACGACATCAACAGCCTTGAAGTTGATTATGCTGTTTTAAAGCAAACTTTTAATTGAAGTGAAATGTACTTTTTAAAAATGTACAAAGTCTGAATGTACAAATAGAATTTTCACAAAGGGAACGCATCCAGACCTGAATCAAGAAGTAGAATGTAACCAGCGCACCAGCAGTTGCCATATAATTCCTTCCAAATACCCTCTTCTCCCCCATCCCAGGAAGAATCATTCTGAATTCGAACATCAGAGATTAGTTTAGCTTGTTTATGAACTTTTGTCTTATTCTAAATGAAATCACACAGTGTACTAAGTGTGTCACTGCCTTCTTTTGATCAACATAATGCTTGTGAGATTCACCAATGAAATGTTGAATCTTAGTTATCATTTACTTTGAAATATTTTCTACTTTCCATTTATTTTTTACTTTTGGTATATTTATTAGTATATAGCTTAAATTTAAAGTGCTTTAGGATTTTCTAGTTTATTTTTTTTTTACTGATATCTAGGTTAATTCCACAGAGGTAGAATTACACATTGTGATGGACACCTGGTCATCTCTCAGCCATGCTTGAACAAAGCAGTTCTCAGAACACCTGTTCTCACACGGATTGTTTCTTGTTGATCAGCCTCCAGACACCTTGTGACTTTCAAACAAGCCAGGGCGCCTTGACCCACAAACGGGAAAGGGCAGAGGAGGAGACGCAAACGTCAACTCCCTGAGGCAGAGCTGTGAGAACCAGTCCATGCTGAGATGAAAACATTCTGGGAACAGAAAATAGCAGTGAGAAAAGTTGGGGTAGACTGGGACAGATGCCAAAAGAACAGTGTTAAAAATAAAGACGCTGCAGGCGAGAGGTGCTGCAATCTTGTACCGTCTTTGTGTGTTTGTTGTTTGTCTTCTGTGTTCACTTCTCCTCCCCAAGTGGGGCCACAACACACATTCCTAATTATTTCAATCTTTTGAAATTTGTTGAAATTTGCTTTGTAACTCACCAAATGGTCAACTTTTGGAGATATTATATTTTTATTTGAAAAGGATTTTTATCTGTTCTTATTAGATACAGTTTTCTATGTATGTCAAGCAGGTCAGTTTTGCTCTTTGGCTTTTCAGATCTTTTACAAGTCTATTGATTTTATTTTTGGTTGTTTTATTAAGTATTTAGAGACTTGCTTTAGTCTCCCAACATGATTGTAGATTATTCTATTTCTCCTTATCAATGTGTGCTGTGATATTGAGAACGTAAATATTTAGAGTTTTATGGATTTCTGATTATTTGACCCCTTTTGCCAATAGTAAATTTCCCACTTCATCTCTAAAAATGTGATTCTCTTAATGCTTAGTTTATCTTATATTAGTAGAGCTATGCCATATTTTGCCAATGATTACAAAATGCATCTATTTCCTTTGTTTTATTTTTAAGTTAATCTGCCTCTTATATTTGCATTTTTTTGTATTACAAGAAGCATATATAGTAGTTAAATTTCATTTTTTAAACTAGTTTGGTAATCTTAGTTTTTCACATGGAGTACTAAGTCCATTTACGTGTAATGAAATCACTATGTGGTTGTGTTTGTATTGACCACCTCATTCATTTCTAGTTGATCAAACTGTTTCATATACCACTTTCTTTTCTTTTCTCACCACTTTCTGATTAATAAAATATTTTAATTATTATATTTTCCTTACATTAAGTTGGTTATACATTATTCCCTATATATTATTTTTAAATTTGGGGGATAATTACACTCTAAACTATTTCATGTATCATTGACTGATTTCTTGCTAGTATAATTTTTTTCTACCCCTTTCCTGTTAATGCTAGTTTTTTATAACACTTTAATTATAGTTACTCCTCCCATCTTTTGTGTTATTACTCTCATGCATTTTAACTGTATATCATTTTTAATCCCAAAGACAATATTACCATTTTGTACAATCAATATTCAATTACGTTTATTCATCTACTTATTCTTCTCTTCCATGTTTCTGTCTGGGATCACTTTCTTTCTGCACAAAGAACTTCTGTTAATATTTCTCACAAGGCACACTTGCTCATGAAGTTCTCTCAAGTCTTATTTTTCTAAAAAATATTTTAAGGATATTTTTCTTGAGATAGAAATCTAAGTTGGAAGTTTGTTTCAGCACTTTAAAGCTGTCCATTCTCTTCTGTTTCTTTTTTTGTTGTTACTGCTCCTTTGAAAGTCTGGTACCTTTTGTCTTAGGCTGCTTTGCTTCTTCTCTTTCATTTTCAGCAGCTTTTTTACTATGTATCTAGTAAATTTTTTAACCCATTTGAGGTTCACAAATCTTCTTGAATCTGTAAATTAATAGTTTTCATCAATTTTGGAATAAATATTTGCCAGCATGTCTTTTGATTTTATTTCTGTCTTTTTCCTCTCTTCTCTTTTTATTACCCCAAATACATAAATGTATTTTAGAGCTTTCCACTGTGGTCCACATGGATCTTATGCTCATTTTTGTACTTTGTTTCTTCTTTTTCTCTTTGGGTTGATGTATTTTCTAATGACCTGTCTTCTAGTTAGTTCTTCAATCTTGTCTTCCACTCTTCTAATCTGCTCCCAAATTCATCTATTGAGTTCTTGATTCTCCTTATTGTACTTTTTAGTTTGACAATTTCCAGTTGATTCCTTTTGCAAATTTTAATTCTCTGGAGAGGTTTTAATCTTCTCATCTGTTTTGTCTCTTTTTATCTATTTCTTCAACAGTAAGTCATAGTTACTGTAACGTCATTTACTAATTACAACATCTGGGTTTGTTTCCATTTGCTGTTGTTTCTCTTGATTTTGATTCACAATATTCAAGTTTTCAATGACTTTGAACAAAGTTGAGCTGGATTTCAGCTTTGGAAAGTCTCAATCTAACTTTGTTCTTGGGACATAGTTCTTCAGGGCTTTCATCTGAGAGCATGTTACGTTTGCTGTGACCCCTCTCCCTGGAAAATCTCAAACTCTAATCATTGTCTACTCAACACTGTAATGCTAACAAAAATTCTGCTCTACTTTTCAGAGTTCTTTGCTTGTGTTTTTAGCCTCTATCATTGCATAGTTTCAAAATATGGCAAATAACTTGAAAGCGGAGCAGCCCTGTGCTTCTTTAATCTCCAATTTTGTCACTCTGTTTTCTTGAGTCCATCAGAAGACTTGCCAGGGTTTTTTGACGTCATTTTTTTCTGTTTAGTATATAACCAGGGTATTCATCTTCTTGCCTACACCATTATCGTATGCACCCAGGAAAAATACAACAGGAGCATGTCAGACTACCTCTTTGTGATTTTCCCTTTTTTTGGAATATTAACTCTTTTAGTTCTTATTGCTTCAGCATTTCTCTGATGCCTTTAATAAACTGTTTTTATATTTGATTTGTTCATTCTAGCTGTAGTTTTATATTTTATCCATATATTCCAGCATTGGTGTGCCATAGCCACTCCATCCTACCTAGATGCTTTTAATTTTATTTGTTTGGTTATTTAACAACAGTTTTTAGTCCCTGCTTTGACTAAAGGGATAATTTTTCTTGAAGAAAAAAGTATACCTTCAGTTACTTCTAAGCATAAGGGGATCAAAACAGTGTTTCTATATTTTTATATTTTGAGTCTTCTTTTTCATTGGCATTTTCTCAAGAATAGATTCTGTTTTCAAGTGTAAGTATACCAAAAGAATTAGAAATATCTGAGAATATATTTACTTTACTGTCAAAATTTTATTTTATTTTTTGTAGGAAACTGTTTTTTATAAAATGTGGCTTGAAAGATGCACTTTATATTTCTAAATCTAGTCAATGAGACCTTAATAAAATATAATTAATTCATAATAAAAATATATCAATCAAAAAATTCAACAAAAATGATAAATTGTCACTTATGGTAGAATTGAGATAAAATGAACAAATTGCTAATATTTCTTATTTCTGAACCAGCAGTATAGAGCTACTACTCTCAGAACAGGCAAAGCAAATAGCATTATTCTAGACACCTAGAAGTTTCTAGTTTAATGAATCACTGCTGTGTGCATTTTTTTCTACCATGAAAAAGGCAAAATTTTAAGATACCTTTTGGCCTCATGGCCTATTGGAACATATCATGCCTTTTTCCAAAAAAAGATTCAAGATGATTTATATAAATAGAAATTTAAAAATTGCATTATAAAGAGTAGAAGCTATTAGGGCAAAGAAAAAATAAAAAGAAAATAATTAGATAAATCTAGGGATAAGGTGATTCCTACTATTAGGGTCAATATAGGTAAGTAAGCCATGCAACATATTAATTATCAGGTTTCATTCAGACAAATAAAACAAACATTTTACTCTTTTTCTCTTCATCCTTTATTAAGATATTGCTGAACCCATCAATTGAAGTATTTAAGCAAGAGATGGTTCTTTTCGTAGGGCTTGAAAAAAAGAGATTCTGAAATAAACAGGGAGGTGGTTTTTACGATTACCTTCAACTTCATGATTTTATGATTCAGGCCAATTCTGAAAGCAAGAGGAATTATCACCCATGAAATGTGCTATGAAAGATTTTCTGTTCCATATAGTTTTCTTCTACTCCAAAATGTCCTTCTCCCCAGACCTGTTTGTTCTATGTTGTGTGATACAATCTGTTAGACCAGGAGTTGGCAAACATTTCTTGCAAAGGGCCAAGATTTTGGACTTTGGGGCATATGGTCTTGTCAGAACCACTCAACTCTGCCAATGTATCAATGATACATAAAGGAATGAGTGGCACTGTATCCCAGAAAAATTTTATTTACAAAATCAAGCATAGGCTGGATTTGGTCCACAGGCATAGTTTGCCAATCCCAGCTTTAGGCTGAGACGGTGCTTCACCAAACTTTCCACAGTACTCCCAGCAGAGATGCCCCAAGAGCCTACCTCAAAATGTCTTTGATATTTTGTATTTTATTTTTAAAGGACCATTATAATTGTGCATTTTACTTTGCAATAATAAAAATGAATAATAATATATAACTATTTCAAATTATTCACATTAGAAAACTAAAATGGCATAGTAAAATCTTTGGTCTTGCCCAAAGAGAGGTCTGGCCTTTGAGTTCATCTTCTGAGAGGTAGTCTACATCATACCTCATTAGGAGTCTCTGTTTGGGTGAGGACTATCCGAGCCAGAAAGACTACCCATGTAATTTAAGGTGGGGGCTTTGGGTCACACATTATCAGTCAACCTGTTTAATTGTGTGGACAATAAATCAACGAATCATACCCACATGGGGAAGCCCCAATAAAAACCCTAAACATTAAAGTCAGGTGAGCTTCCGGGTTTGGCAATACTCTATGCATACTGCCACACAGCATGCTGGGAGCGTAACTCGTCCAAACTCTATGGGAGAAGACAACAGAAGCTTCACATTTGGAATCCTCTCGGACTCTACACTATGTGCATCTTCCTTAGGTTGATTTTAATCTGTGTCCTTTCCTGTAATAAACAATAACCATGAGTATTGTAACTTTTAGTGAGTTCTGTGAGTCATTCTTGTGAATTAACAAACCTGGGGGTAGTTCTGGGAACCCTCCCAAATTTGCAGCTAGGTGTCAGAACTAAGGGCCATTTTTGTGGAGGGCAGTGCCCTGAAAATTTGCGGTTTGGCTAACTCCAGGCACTACTATATGATTCTATGCTTTATTCTGCCTCTGGGTTATCCCGTTTTATATTTGGCAGCTTGCAAGCCTAATTGAGAAGTAGAGGATCAAGGGAATTAAGATCCCTGGTACACACATACCTGTGGTTTAGAAAGATAATGCCTATTACCAATTTAGCACTCCCATTTATTAACCTTAACTCAAATCACACCACCAAAAACCTCTGTGAGATGTTTCCTCACTCTTCTCTAACAATTTCAGTTGCTTCAATGAATCAGTGACAAGCCCAGGGCAAAGGGTCATAAATTACCAGTCATTCACTTCCAGTCAGTTGAAACATCTTAATAATCTGATTAAACATTTCAATATCCACCAGTATTTTGATGAAGCTATTTAAAATGTTACCAGTTTAGCATACATGCATGTATGACTCTACACAAGTTAGTGACAGCCTCAATGTACTCTGACTCTTCAAATCCATGTGAATATATTATATTCAACTCATGATACACATTTTAAGGGGGTTATGACTTGAACTAAAGTGTACACTGAGGAAAGTGAGGAGGAGAATGTGTGAACAAAAATGACGTCTAAAAAACAATTGAAGAGATTGGGAATCCCAAAGATGAAACATTTGCGAATAATAATAGTGGTCAGCAAATAAATAAAGGATGATTTTGTGAAAGAGGTATTTGTTTTCTCCATTATTCTGCAGACAAATGGAAGAATAAAGATGTATAAGTAAAAATATAAAAAGTGTCTATTTTAGATCAATTTTCAAACATTTTTTAAGCCTCTAGAATTCTGCAACAATAGAATGGGTTGCTTTATGAAGCCATGATTCATTCATTCAGTAAATATTTGTGGAGAGCATATTAAGGGCAAGGCACCGTGCTAAGACTATGGGAATGGCAAAGATGAATCAGACTGAATTCTTCCCAGATGATGGAGCTAAGATTTGAATGAAATAATCAGAATACCAAGTAGGAAGAAAACAATGTCCTGAGGAAGGTACAGATAAAGTTGTACAGGAATGCAGAGGAGGGAGGCATGGCTCTTCAGTTCGTGAATGTTGAGAAGTATCTTCTCTCCCTTACAGTTCATTCTCCACAGAGGAGTAGGAAATCTGATCATATAACACCCCTGATCAAAACACTTCAACAATTTTCCATGGCACAGAGAATAAATGCAAAATTGCATATATTGGCTTCTAAGGTCAAATAGAACCCAGCTTCTTCCTACATCCAAGACTCATGCTCCTCTTCCACCAGCCACAGTAATCTTTCTGTTTCTGGAATACATCAAGCTTATTTATTCTGAGACCTTCTCATTTGTCAGTTCATCTGCTGAATGCTCCACTCCCAGACCTTGTTGTGCTTGAGGATCTCTTGTTTTCCAGTTTCCAGCTTCTATGCCATTTCCTCCTTGAGACCATCCTCAACCGCTCTTCTAGATTAGTGGAAAGTGACTTTATCGCTCATCTCTCTATAGCTATCACCATTTTATTTTCTTCCTAGCACTATCAACATCCAAAATTATCCTTTCTCTTGTTCATTTATTTGTAAACTGCCTGTTGCCTGTGTCTCCCAACTACAACTTCACAAGAGTAGGGATTTGTCTGTTTTATATGCTGCTGTTTTTCCAGCGTCTAGATTAGAACAATGCCTAACATATCATAGGCATGCCATAAATACTTGTTGAAGCTGGACTAAAAGAGGTTTTTGCACAGGATAGGAGTGTAGACAAAAATCCAAGAATCTTTAACTCTTTATAACTCTTATTTTGTAATATCAGTTCTCAATGATAATTCCCCTCAGTGAGGTCACCTCATTTTACCAGCCCTGGAATTTTGGTCATTGCTTTTCTCCTGTTCTACAGACACATTCTCCAACGTTCAGGCCCAAATGAAGATGTACCCTTAGGTAATTCTTTCTGAATCATAATTAACTTTTCCTTTTTACAAATTACTAGAATCTCTACTAACTTTTTGTACATGGTATTTTGATATTGCCTTGACCTTGCTTCTTGCTTGATAGATGTAAGGCTGCCTATGCCAGTGCCAGTCAGTTGAAACATAATGCTAGCCACATGTGTAATTTTCTAGCAGCTGCATTAAAAAGACATAAAAAGAAAACAGGTGAAACGAATTTTAATAATATGTTTTAATATAACCTACTATGTCCAAAATATTATCATTTCAACATGTAATCTACAAAAATTATCAATGAGATATTTTACATACAATTAAGTTGTTTAATGGGAAATTATTTTACATTGCTTCAGTATTAATATTTAAATTTAAAGTGGTTAAAATTAAATAAAATTAAAAATCCAATTTCTCAGTCACACTAGCCACATTGTAAGTGCTCAGTCACCCACGTATGGCTAGTAGGTACCTACACTATACAATTAAATGGTAGACAAACTGGTGTAGGAAATGTGCCTTCCAGTACTTCAAAGCATTCAGTACTTCATTTGTTGGATAGGTAAATTAATGAATAGGACATTATTTAAATTTTAATAAGCAAATGATAAAACATAAATGAATTACTTACATTGCTTATCTAAATGTGTATTTAATTACTGGTGTTGCTAGGAAGTAGCATTAACAGCAAAAACAGCACTAGAAAGTAAAAATACTGGTAAGATTAAGGAATGTCATAGACCATACTGTTGTGGTAAAAAGTATTTCATACCCATAAAGCAACTTTTAATCATGGAGAGAATTATCTCAGGGCTGTCCTAAGCCTCTCAAGAGTTTGCTCCCTTCATTCCACCTGCTAGAAGCTCTGTTAAGCATAGCTGGATGGGAGCTGGAGAAAAGGCTGCCATCTCCCCTTAGTGACAAGAGCAAACTATCAGCCCTGCTTTCATGTAAGCCTCTGTGGAAAAAAAAACCAAAATCACAAAATAAATAAATTCACACATTCATATGTACATACCTAAATTTTAATAGAAGAGGAAATGAGGGGAAATGAAATTAAAGTAGAATAACAAATGGAAGGTAAAATTTCAAAGGAAATTAATAAAATATTCTAAGACCTAATTAAATAACCACAAGAATTTAAAAACAAAAGAGCTTAAATACATTTGACTTTTTTAAAAGTCAGGAAGAACTTGAGTTACCAGGCTAAAAAGAAAATCAAAATTTTTTAAAACTTCAAAGGAATAAAATATAAAACCTAAGACCATTGGAGAAAAACTAAAAAGTTAACCAATAAAATAGACTGTTTCTATCATAATAATAAGTTTCCATTTATTTAGCACCTATCATGTGCCTGATATTGAGTCACCTTTTTACAACAAACTATGAGTAGTGTCTTTATCTTACAGGTGAGAAAATCAGGACTCAGAAGTCATCAGCAATTCGCACTGCTAAAAAGAAGAGCTAAAATTGGAAGATGAGAATACTCAGGATGCTTTCTTTTTCAAATATTTGGAAAATGTAGGAAAGAAATGTTATGTTTTGTTAAAGGGTAGTGCTATGGTTTCAAAGTATGTGTCCCTCCCAAATTTATATGTTGAAACTTAAACCCTAATGTGATGGTATTTATTAAAAGGTAGGGCCTTTGAAAAGTGATTAAGTCATGAGGGTAGAGCCCTCATGAATGGGATTAGCAACCTTATAAAAGGGCTACAGGGAACTAGCAAGGCCCCTTTTTACCTTTCCATCACTTCTGCTGTGTGAGGACGCAACGCTCAAGGAACCATCTCGGAATCAGAAACCAGGCACTCAGCAGACACTGAACCTGCCCACACCTTGATATTGGACTTCCAGCTTCCAGAATTGTGAGAAATAAATTTCTGATTTTTATAAATTATCCAGTCTAAGGTATTTTGTTATAACCACATAAATGGATGAAGACAGATAGCTAGACTCCTAAAGAAGTAGAAACAAAAACTTATTTTATGAGAAAATAAATTCTATCCTCATAGCCCCTTCCACACACTGGAACCATGCTGATCTGCTAGCCGCCTTGGCAAAGAGGTAAGCCCTAGTCAGGCAGAGATCCTCAATCTTCTCTGAGCTTCCCCTGGGACATAAAGACGCGTGAGTACAGAGTTCATGTGCGACTATTTGTGGAGAAAAGACCAAAGACATTAGCTTGGTGGCCTCTAACATGTGTAACCTGAATCCAGTTGAGTGGCAATACCGTGCATTTCTACCAGTGTCGTTGGAACAGAACTTACCCAGTACCAATGTGCAACATAAGCTGAACTCTCCTTGAGGGAATTATTTTTTGTTATCTCAAAATGTGCAAGCCACAGCCTCTAGGGGAGAGAGCAAACCGTTAACTATCTGTAGGCAAAATAGATAACTAGACAAAACTTACCTCAGACACAAAATCCATAGCAAAAGAAAAAAAAACTTCTAAAACAACCACAATAATATTTAGTCAAAGTAAAATTTGGCCACAAATTAGCACTTATGGTAGATTTACTTTCTCATAGAACGTCTTCTAAGGTTATTTTTTTTTTAAATCTCAGTTCTTTTCTGTTATTCCACAGCATAACTTTTTTTCTTCCTTTTTGAGCTTTTTTTTTCTGTATATCTTTCTGAGATCTTCTCCCCCTAACCCACCCTCCCGCATACCCTTATTGAAGTTGTGTCTTATGGTTTCTAGATAAGCATCAAATTAATCTTCAAATCTCTATTTCTAGAAATGGCATGAATAAAGGCCTAACAGCTCTGCTCCAGAGATGAATGGTCCTGGCTTTCACTAGCCCAGATGTCATCAGGAAAGGATCCCTATCGAAAGAGGACCAGAGTGTGCTGGTTGGGGATGTCGGCTCAGTTTTCCTTTAATATTTCTGCCATTTAAAAAATTCTGTAAATGTATAGGAAATGTTTCCTCAAATTTGTACTTTATTTTCCATTGCTTTGTCTGTCTTCCAAAAAAATAAATGTCTGTGGTTTAGGATAAAGAACAGTGTTTTATGGGAGAAGCGGTGGATTTTAGTCTCAATTCCATAGGAATGTTGGTGAGACCACTCTAGTTGTATAAGGGACTCTGAAGGACTCTTCCCCTCAGCCTTCACTAGAAAGTCAATTTGAAGTATAATCCTCAAATTGGCTTTTGGAAACAGACAGGATATAAATTATAAATGAATTCAAAATAAATAACTTACGAAAAATAAGCTGTACTCTTAGAAATTGTAAAGTGAAATTCTTAAGCGCTAACACAGCCTTTGCTGATTGGTAAGAAAAACTGAAAAAGCAGTGGACTAGTCTATTTTCTATGCCTGGAGTCCGTGCAGGGAGAAAAAAAAAACCCTAAGAAGTCAGCTTAGAAGGAGTATGCTTTAGTAGCTATGGCTGCATCATAGATTGATGAAACTACCCTTTAGAATAATCTAATTCCCTTTACTCAGCCTTGGGGTTTCTCACACTTGCCTGATCCTAACAGTTATTTTGGCTTCCTTGGAGGTTCTTCTTTGGTGGGTCTGGGCTGAGACACAGAGATCTATACCTGTAAGAAGCACCCTCGAAATAGCCAGGATTAGGTTACTTTGAGCAACCCTGCTTTACAGTGCTAAGACCATCTTCTAATGTTAATTTAGTTTCTGAGATTCTTTCCTTCTCAAAAGAATAAAGGCTTTTCAGCTGTCACAAGGATTCTAGTCTGTTTGGTAATCATATTTCTCAGTGGGAAAAAAATCCTATCTGTAAATGATTTTTAACTTGGCTTCTATAAATGAGCACCCCAACCCCAGCTCGTTGCCCCTGTATAAACTGAGAAAATGTTGCTAACAGTACCACTGCATTGCATCAGACTAGAGCTAATTCTACCAAGAAATTAATTTTTTTAATGGTCCCAGCTCTGAGGCAAAGACAATCACTTTCAAGGCTTTCCCTGAAATAGGCTTCTACCTTTGCACTGAAACACTTTAAATGTCTGATGTAAAAACTGAACAGCAATTAAAGAGTACTTTGGTACAAACCCATCCTCTATGTACACAATCTCCATAGACCAGAAGGAAAGCAAGGAGTAAGATATGGAAGGTACCTCTGGAGTCCTCTCTCCATCCCTCCTGCCTCCTCCCTAAATACAGCATGACAGCTTTACCCTTACCCAGGTCACCCTTTACCCTCCCATCCAGATTTCCACAAAAGATTCTGTTAGTATTCTTCAGCTTCCTGTGCTTCCTAAGTTTCCTCCACCTATTTAGGAAGCCTATTTCAGAGTGGTTCAGCCGTTTGCCCTCCAAGCGTCTTGCCCCTTGACAGTGTGGTTCTGTTCCTCTGCCACTGGCCCTACCCTATGTTCGGCCATATTAAAGTGATTCCTAGCACGTATTGTAAGCAGTAGATAAGAGCCAAATATTATCAGAGGGAGTATTATTACACTTTGTATTTGAAATCATAAAATCTTATCTGTGCTTTCTCTCAAGAGTGCCGTTATCTCCATTTCCCACATGGGGAAACAGACCCAGAAAAATCAAGTGACTGGCTGCCCTCAAATCAGTAGCAAGCCCAGGACTAGTGCTTGCACGCTTCTACTGCATTGTGTTCTCCAGTTGCCCATGTGCCTGTCATTAAATTATTATTTCATTCAAGAATTATTTACTCTTTCTTCCAGATTGTTAATAAAGACATTAAACAAAACCAGACCTCACGCTGACCCTACAGTCAACACATTGCCCTGCATCATTAGGACTTGTCCTCCAGCCAGTTCTCAGTCCTTGTGACAGAGCACACAACAAAACCAATGCTAATTAGGTTGGCAAATAAGATTTATTGAGATACTGTATCAAATGGATTACAAAAATATAAGTATATGTGTGCTAAGGTGCATTCATTGTGCTCACTAAGTTTTTAATTCTATTGAAAAAGCTATCAAGACTGTCTGGCACGATTTGTCTTTATAAATCTGTTCTTTTACAGCAGAGCTCTTTTAGCTCTTTTGATTCCATTATCCTCTCAGTGTTTCAATCTTAACACTGGTTCTGTTATTTTAAAAAGGAATGATTTCACAATAGGAATTCAAATGCAGATTCTTTATTCCAAGATGATTAGTAATAAAATTAACAACAACTAAAGAATACCAGCCTAAAGAGAATTTTCGGCATCTTATTAGGCATATTGGGACCAGAATGAGGATTTCTGATTTTCAGTTCTCCTCCCTATCACTAAACAGTATGGTTTAGCACAAAATTATGATTCCTAAGAAAGGGCTCATAGAACTGTGCTTGTAATTGTGTCCTCCAAATGGAGCAACTCCCGTTCACGTGTCTGATTTTTAGACTTGTTTTTCTATGGATTCCAGTCTACTATGTTTATTTTCTTGCCCTGAAATTCCTTATACTTAACTGCTGCATATGAACCTTTGTTGATACAGTATAAAACTTTATCTACACATTTTTTTACCTGTTTAAGCCATGTGTTTTATACAGTTCAAAAGAATTATTCTTTTAGTGAAAATTTGAAATATCATAAAAGGCAAGGAAATTCCATTTAAACTAAAGTCAAAGTGGTCTCCTGATGACTGCTCCAAAACACATTTTACATGAATGAAAATTGGGTCAGCTAGGAATTAAATTAACAACCACCATATTTCCTTAACCACAATTGCATAACCTTATGTCCAAGATATTCACAGCTGAGGACTTTACCACTGACTTACCAAAAATATTCTATGCACATACTGTTTTTGCCCTGTCTTTTAAAAAGTTCCCTTCTGGGCGGGCTTTTTATTTTTACTGTGGATCTGATGCATTTCACTAGGACCATACACTGTACATATGTTCCAAGTAACACAAGCTTTAAAATTGCAATATCCATTAACTAGGATGACCATTCTGGAAAATAATATCTAATTTAAAATTTTGGTATCATAGAAAGCTCTGTGCTAATTAATAGTACCCTTTATTGTGACAACAATGATGTATTTAAGTATTTTGATTTTTTTAACAAAAGTATGATATATGATAATTCAAAGGATTTGAAATTTGCATGGGAGGGAAAGAACTACATTTTAGCATTGAGTGACACGACCCCATGTAAATATTCTTCTAAAGAGATTTCACAAGTTAACTATATGTTTGAAATATATATACACATGCATATGGATCATTTTATACATGAAATACTATAAACTTCTTTCTTTATGATAATTGCAAATATAGCAGCAATTATGAGTGCGTATTTAATAGTATCAATTAATATGAAATTATATTTACCTACAAGAAGAAGGAAGAGTGTTCAGATTTTAAGAGTTGCTTGTGGAGTCCTGCTCCATCACTTGAGCTTGTTTTTTCACCTCAAGGACATTCTGCACAGGCACGTTTACAGTTGTCCTAGACTGAAAAAGACCAGAGTACTTTAGTACTAGCAACAAATGTGTATATGTGTTTTCCTTTAAGAGTATCAGCTGCTACAAGAACAAACTTGCAAATCTCTTTCTGAGTGGCAATAAAATGGCTTTTTCAGAGTGGATTCTTTTGAGTTTGTATCATGTCATCATTTTTATTAACTGTTGAAGTATCCAAATTAAATATTCATACAACCATTTTAAATGCAAACACAAAAGGAATTTAATAGAAATTGATGATATCAAGACTTGATTCAGAATGCAATTTACATTCTTATGTAACATAGTTTCACTATTGATTCATGTTTATTTACAAGTTTCATAAGTGTATGATATGGAAAGTGACTTACATTTCACGTTCTGTGAGCAGAAGTAGCTTATGAAAGCACAAGTGCTAATATTTTTGAGTTATTTCCTAGGTTTTGCTCTGTGTAAAGTACATTACATGTATATCTTGTATCTTTGCGTCCTCACAACAAATCTCTGAGACAAAGTCTATTATTATCCTCATTTCACAGATGAGGAATATGAGGCACAGAGAGGTTAAATAATTTATCTGAAGTACACAGCTAGAAAGCAGGATTTGGACACAAGTGGTGCTACCCAGAGCTCTCGCCCTTGAACTCATGCTGGAAAATATGGTAGGTCAGTGATTCCCAGACTGGAGCAGGATTCTGAATTCTATGGAGGGCTTTCTAAAACACACACTGCTGGGCCTCACTCCCAGAGTTTGTAACACAGTAGGTCTGGTCTGAGACCTGAGTATTTGCTTTTCTAACAAGTTCCCAAGTGATACGATGCTGCTGGTGTGGGGACCACACTTTGAGACCTGAGGATATAGATGACTCTCTAGAAGTCAGGACAATTGAGCTGTACCACGGAGATTTTAGGAACTGGAGAGAGGAAGGGGGGCAATCAGACACTAAGACAGAAAGTGAAGCAAGATGTTCGAAAAAAGGAAAAAGGGAGTCTCTGAGGAAGAGGAAAGCAGGAGCTAGAAGCTCGTGTCAATGGGAAAGTCCACAGTTGAGAGGAGAGGGACAGGTAGGAAATCTCGCAAGAAAAATAGATGTCAAACTAAGGAAGGAACTTTAAAAAGTTGAAGTGCCACAGCAATTTCTACTTAAAAACTCAACCCTGGGAAAATATTTGACTTTTCTAAAGCATAAAGACATTGCAAACAGCAGACAGTAGTGGCAAAGGCATCAATCTGGCAGACAGGAGAAAACACGCAGCCCAGAACTGCTGGTGATCCTGTGGCAGTCACTTTAATACTGTGGGCCTCAGTCTCCTACATCTTCATCATGTCGACTCTGGTTCATCTTCTTGCTTTAATGACCCAAGGTTCAACTGATGGGGCGATGACCCTCCTGTATATTTGCTTTGTAAATCTGCTTTCATCCAAGTTGCTTATAAAGTGATCATCCTGTTGCCCGGCCTGAGTTAGAATGGAGACATATGAACTCATTAATGATTTCTTATTAAAAGAGGTAACATTTACATTTGTCTCTGGTTTGGCTTTGAGTCTGTAGGCAGCACTGCAGTTAAACTGTGATTTATTTTTAGCAGCCAAGAAAGAGAAGATCGCCTAATGTTTGTTGCTTCTTGAGGCTGCCTTCCGTGCGGATGTCTGTGAAAGCTGTCGATACAGTCAATGGAAGAAGTGAGGTGCACCGAGCTTGTTTTCTTGGTTATAACTGATGGAGGCCACTCAGGGCCATGTTCCATATACCCTCAAAATGGTATATGGTATGCAATGTCGCCTGTTCACCCAATTCTTTTTATTAAAGCATCAGGCACTTTTTTAAATCAAGAAGAGAGGGAGGTGGGTTTAGTCCCCTGTCTGGGACTCGGGAAAATTTAAGAGGGAGACATTCCAGGCCAGGGGACCAACAGAGGAACACTGGGGGATTCGTGCTCTTCTTGACATCACCGTCATAGACGTCCTCTTCTCATCCAGGGTGGGACCAGTAATCTTTGCAGCCTCCATTTTCATACTATTTTAACAGTAACCCAATCAGTCTGTGACAAGCGGACTTGAGCCTGTCTTTGAGTTTCTCTCTTAGCCTCCTGTTTCTAGCCCTATGTTCAGCTTCTAATACATAGTTAGGCAGACTGAGTAGAATTGTGACTGCTTTTGCAGTACTGTTTGCAAAGTACATAAAGTTTGCAGTACTCTTCCTACCCTCATTTTTCAAATATAAAAACGATCTAAAAACAGAAAGCAGCTGGTTCTAAGTCACACCGCAAGGTAGTAGCAGAAGCAGGACTAGAGCCCAGGCCACTCGTCCTGCAGTTAAATGATCCTTCTGGCCCACCACTTCCCACGGACTTTGCTGCCAGCAAAGGTATCCTTGTCATATTTACTGCCTACTTGCATGCACACTTGCGTGCACCCACACGTCTTCACACTCATAGTCACTCATGTACACTCGAACACACCCATAGTCAGGCACACTCACTCTCTTACACACTCTCAGGCTCATACACGCACACACTCATCTGCTTTCAGGAACAACAGAGCAACGGCTTCCCAACATGGCCTGCAGATGGAGGCCCAACTCATCCCTCAGATTCCTTTTGTTGGATCAAAGTGATTCATGCAGGGCTTCAAATCTGACGTCAACACCCAGCCGAGGGTTCAGACCAGAGCTGAGCCTGCATGAGAATTTCCTGTGGAGGCACTGACCCCAGTTTTTCGAGTGCTATATTAGGTGGCAGACAGTGAGGAACAAAACTTTCAAGAGAAAGGTTCAGAAAAGGATCCAGTGGTGGGATTCTAAGATGAAGTGTAGTGGCCAGACAGGAACTGATGCCGGAGGATCAATGACTTCGAGAGTGAGTTTTCAAGGCAAGAATCCATTATTTGAGCAGGACCAGATTCCAAAAACAAAATCCAGGCACTGAAGAGTGGGGTAGGCATGAGGAAGTGGATGGCATTGAGGTGTATGAGGTATCAGAGGATAACTGGTGCAATGAGGGCTGTCCCCAAGCATGGCACTAACCATGAGGGAAGGTGGTTCCTGGGCTGTACCAGCCTCTTTATCACAAGTGACCCTCTTTGCTCTATTCTGTGACAGCTTCTGACCCCTAAGGTCTTTGCCTCTTCTTTGGACAAAGAAGGCAAAGGTGACTACAACTAAGTCACGCCAGTGGCAAGGTTTATGGAACACTCAGGTTTTATAATTACTTCCTTTGGGGCAGCAATTATAGATCTATCCCTCTCTCCCAGCCCCAGTTGGTAGTCTGGAACTGTTGCTGGTGAGATGGGGTTTCCTGAAGGTGCCCTGAAATCTGCTGGGTCAACAAGAAGCACCCACCGTCTCATGTGAGAGAGATCTAGAACATGTTCACACAGCCGCCCAGAAGCTGAATATCAAGTTTATCCAGACTTGGATCAGCATGATCCCTGAACACAGCTTTTAATTAATCAACAATTAGTCAACAATATGCAGATAGGTAAGACAATTATTTGAAATATCTATTGCTCCTCTGTTTATGTAGCCTGTTTTATGTCTAGGCAAAGTGGGTGGCCACAGCAAAGTGAGATTTGATCTGTACAGAGCAAGAAAGGACACTGTCTCAACTATAAATCCTCCTCTTGTCAAAGGCATAGACATCATCAACTATATTCAAGGCATAACTATTCCCTTACCAATAATAAAGCCAAAAGAATTTCACCCTACAAAGAATGTATTTACATTTTATCTTGCAATATGCTCACCTAAAAAACATTTTTATAAAGAGGTTACATAAAAACAAAAACAGAACTATCAAGTTTCAGACCTGCTTCATACGCCAGCAGCAGGTTTGCAAATATGAAGATCTCACATTTTGTCAAGAGAAGGTAACAACCTATTAGAAATTAAAAACAAGCCAGGTACGGTGGCTCACACCTATAATTTCAGACTCAGGAGGCTGAGGTACAAGGATCGCCTGAGGTTAAGAGTTTGAGACCAGCCTGGGCAACATAGTGAGACCCCCATCTCCTAGAAAGGAAAAAAATATTAAATGCAAATACCATTTCCTAATGGAACTTGGCTTTTATTCTAAGCTGACATCTGGACTAATTTGCCAATGAAGTCTCTTTCTACCTAAAACCTTCAAAGGGAAAAACAGACTAAATAAGTTATATTTTAGGATTGACCTGATGTCCTAATTTTATCTCCATACAAAACTTCACTTAAGGTTAAATTATGATATGGGTCTTCTTTGATCTTTCTACATCAGTTGGATGGTGAGTCAGTTCTCAATGTTTACTTCATGGTATCATGGTAATAAAAATATTGTAACAGCTTTGTTTTACTGTTCAGACTTTCTCAAAGAAGTAATCCTAATGCCAAAAAATAATCAAGAACACCAAGGCATTTCTCAGCTGTTAACATACCAATCACAAGAAAATCTATCTCTAGCAGTATTGCCTTACTACAAGTGAATAAAATAGCAATCAATTGTAGAATACTTTTTAAATAATGGCATGTTAAATCTGTATAAAAATACTACATAGTATTTACTGGATATAATTCCTTCTATAGTTACTGATAAGTTATTATTCCAGCTCAGAGTCACTGTTTTGTTTTATTTTTCCACATTGCCAAAACATATACTATTGACCATATAAGGTAAAATGGCCCTGTGTGTAAACCACATGGCGAACGCTTGCATTTCAATTAAAACCAGATCTCCTGACGTCTTTACGCATCTGCGCCCCAGCCATATGAGGTTAACTCTGTCAGCCTCCTCCACTCAGTGTAAGCACAGCTATTCTCAGACTGTGAAATATGGGCCTTAGGTGTCAGGGGAAGAATGGCTGGCTGGTCACAGCTGCGGCCTGGTGGGGAGTACTTTGTGTGGTCTGTTAGCAGAACTTTTCTGCCTTCCTTCCCAGCTGTGCACTGCTGAGTGGGAGAAGGTGTAGCCCAGGCTCATCAATCCTCTTTGTGCTCCTCACACTCAACTGGGAGGGCTAGAGAGAGGGGGGGGGGGAGGTTCAGAGGCCAGTTTGTTCCCACTGAGCAAAAGAATAGCATGGAAAAGAGACCGAACAATTGTTCCTCTTAGGTTGCCTAGAAAGAAGACAGAGGCTGCTAAATGAATGAATCATTCTTTGGGAGCTTCTGTACCAGGCTGATAACTATATATTTGAATCAAAACTGAATAAGGGGGAAAAAAATCTGAAAAATGTTATGTGGAAGCTAGCTGGGGGAAAAAAACAACCCTCAAAATTGCAGTTTGTTTTTATTCACCGGTGGTTAAATACGGTCATTCAATGATCAACAAGGCTGCTTAAATGATTAAAAGACATTTTTCCAGTATTTTCAAACTAAAAAAAATAGGTTTTTATATTTTTTACACCAGATTGTGGTTTAAATTAAATAATTCTAACTAAAATATTACTTTTATTAAAGTCCATTGTTGCTAGAACCAATTAGAAATAAAGGAATAGATGTGAAAATGTGGCATGAGAATTTTCATTTGGATTAAAAATAAAAGAATAAGCTGAATTCTTAGTGGCAGGAACCTCTGCTGACGTGTTCCTTCCCATCGGACATATGAAAAATCACACTGTCGCTTGTCCTCATTTGGGTTTTGAGTACATCTTAGAGATCATCACGAAAAATCCCAATGTCTCCTGTTTCCAGGTACTTCACGGATATGGCTATTATTCATTTTGTTCATTAAAGAGTCTAAAAGTAAAGAGTCTAAAATACAGTTTCTGCAAGATTGAAAAAGACAGAAAAGACTTCCAGTGTTTCTTAACTCGTTCCTGCAGCTTATGTTTGGGAAAAGATGTTGCAAACCAGTTTACCCATCATTAGTATGGAGGAATCAAAATATAACAGATTACTATAATGATAATAAAAGTGTCCTTAGACTTAAACAATAATCTTTGAAGAAAAATTATTCCAGCTCAATTAGTTGATTGAGTTCTCCCTGGTAACTCAAAGCTAAGTTTATTTTTGTTGGAATACTACAATTTTTTAGAAGTAGAAAATTTTGTTTGCTTTTATTATGAGATGAAATGATATACTTTACATTCAAGCTGTTCCTTTGAAGACCACTGTTGTCGTCCCTTCAGAGTAAAATTTTTTCCAGATCCCCTGCACCTGTTTTCACAACCATGACACAGTCAGCAAGTTTCCTTCTCTTTAACATTTGTTGCTAAGCAAAATATATTTCGGTATGCCTGCTATAAAATTGTCAATCAAGCAAACATTGCAAGTGTTGGTAATCTGATAACACCTTCCCCTAATAGCCATTCTCTGATACCTTATAATCAATGCTAGGATATTTAACTAGAACAGAGTCATGCTTTTTATTGTGTGAAATCAGAGATGTGATGAAAAGAAGTCTAAAATCTCATTTCCCACTGTTTCACTGGGGTTCTTATTTTACTCTCTTAATTTCTTTATTGGAGCACTATGTCATGACTGGCTATTTTCACAATAGAAGATGCCTTATCAACAGTAGCAAAGGATTTCTCTCAGACAGCAAAAAATAAAAATCGTCTTGTAAAATCTTATTTTCATTTCATTTTACATAAGTAAATGTGATGTCAGACCCAAACTCTTAAAATTATTTTGTGATTTTTGTATTAAATGGGTTGAATTTAATTTGTTTATTCTTGCCAAATATAAGGCAACATGCAGAAAATAAATACCATTTGAAAACTCTGATTTTCAGGGACCATTTGTTAAGGGATGGGGAGCAGATCTTTGTCAGAGACTATTCATCCTCATAGCCAGAATGGGAGAACATAGAGAGCTTTTGTCTGTTAGTATTCCTTTGAATACTTATTTTGAATCTGTCTTAAAAAAAAAAATCCCTGAGCAATAAAATAGAAAGTAGACGGTAGGAAGCTATTCCCTTAACTTGATTGTAAAGAGATACCAATATAAGGCTATGCATTGGAGCAATACTTATGATAATGGAGTTTGGTGTTGTGTTTGTTATTGCCTGTACATTTTCCAATGGATTGCATGTGACTGTGATAAAGAAACAGTCTATGATAGCTAAACAAAGGGGCAGTCTTTTCAGTTTATGTTTGAACTTCCACTCTTCTGTACAAATCAAACAAAGTGGTATCCAGCTGCTTACTTACTCCAACCATAAAACATTATTTTATCATATACTTCTGTGCATATCTATAAATATATTATGTAAACCATTGTATTATGAGAAAGTTGAGGTTTCAATTGCATCAGAATCAGGAAATACAAGGTTAGGATTGCCAATTTAAACTCGGACCCCTCTCCACATTATCAGCAATATAATAGCGCCTTTCATTTCATGAATTCATTGTTTGTGACCGTTTACGTTATATGTGAGCATCTGGTAATGAGTGACAGACAAGATTGCAAACCTGCAGAGGACCATTCTTCCTTAGTATTGTAGCATATTCTAGTCCATTATTTTACATGCATAATCCCCAAACAGTGCAAGCCTGAGACAGCTGTGAGCATCTGTTCATTGAATGCACCTATCCATGGAGCACAACACTGAGTTTAACCAAATCGTTGGGCTCCTACAGGGAAATGCTTTTCCATATTAATGAGTCTTTTGTTACTAGTATTTATGGGATTACATCTAATCACATAAAAGAGCACTCAAGAAAAAAACTTGGAAAATATAAAAAAAGCGTGAAAAGAAAAATAATATTTTGCATTTTGCTATGTGTCTTTCCCTACCCTTACAAATGCTGCTACATTTCTATTTTACGAGATTGACATGTTATTCAAACAACTGTGTAGGCTACTTCTTTCAGTGTTAATATTTTATGACCATTCTTCCACCACAATAAATATTCTTTTACAACATGGTTGATTAAGGCTATGTATTTTCATTGTATGAATGTGAAAATCATTTTCATAACTCTCTTCTGTTTTGGGGACTAAAAAAATTGCTTATGTTATAAAATGCCTACTTTGTACCAACCTTAATTTTTCTTAGAATAATTTTTCAGAAATAGAATTGTGTACAGGTCAAAAAGAAATTATAAGATTTTTGACAGCTATAGGCATATTATCTTTCAGAAAGTTTAGTGTCTATCAATTTATACTCCCTGGACAATATTCCTTTAAGTAGGACTGTTTATGGAAACTTCTACGCTCGTATTTTGCTAAGAACCTTATTCAATAAATTCAAGTGCTATATCTCGTCCTATGTTATAAATTTAAATAATAAAAATGATGAAAAACACATCTAGACCTAGTCTTTCATGCTTCACTGAATGAGGAAAAACTGTTGAAGTTACAGTGTAAGAATGTACTTATTCCCTCCATCTTGACCTGATTTTACTCTCCTCGTCAATATCCTGAATCTTACACACTCACAGAAAAGTCTCCTTGTATTCATACAGGTTTCCTTGCTGCTGTATAATTTCTCATTTTCCACACTGAAGGTTGCATACAAAGAGGATCTCTTTCTTACTCAAGCCACCTAAGCCATAGAATGGAACCAAAAATACGCAATTTGGCAATTCTGTCCAATGTTCAGTTGGCACATGGTTATACACACAGGACTGACCCAGGCTTGTGAGTTTTGGCTGTGGTTAGTGGAGTGTGCCTTCTCCATACACGTGTCCACCAGCTTGTAAATGATGGGAGCAGGCTGGGGCCTTGATAGTGATTTCTCTTGCACACACACTCTTTCATGCTCTTTCCCTGTTCCCTTCTCTCCTTCTCTCTGTTTCTTTTAGGAGGAAAGAGTTAAAAAAGGAATGTATCAACAAGCAAACACCCAAGTGAAGGTGAATGACAAACAGCTAATGCCTGGTGCCTCAAAATGCACAGATCAGACCCGGCCTCATTTTGCTATAAGCTGAGATCACAGCCTTTGGCATAATCACTTTGGGATAATATTTCTTTTTTAAAACTTTTGAATCTCTGAGTAGGTGAACAGATAAAGAAGGAAAATTGGTAGCATAATATTGCAGGGAGGCTGAGTTGGTGCATCTACCAAAACATGCAGACCTCTATTCATATTTGTGGAGTTACCTTAAACTGATCAAACGTGAAATAAAATAGTCAAGAATACAGAACATAGAAAATACAGTGCTACATTTGAGATATTTTTATGACCATGATCTCATCATCCCACTGGAGATAAATCTATATTTGCTTTCTCCATCCCTTTGGTATAGGGTAAGTGACACAGCCAGCTTGATATAACCTAAATCTACTGATTTTTAAACCAATGATCCACATTTCTGACTGAGCATCTGCATTGGTATCCCTATACATTGCTTTTTGAAAAATAGAATATTTTTGTATCTTACATTTCAGACAAGTTCCTATATCTTTCTCTTTTTATTAACTGTAGATGTATTCCAACCTATTTACCCCAGCAAAAGAGGCAAATTTTTCAAGCTTATAACAACTGCTTATCTAATTACATTTTAATGGAGTGAACATTGTTTGGGGTTTTTTTTGCTGAAGCAGCATTTTAACCCCTACAGTCGGTTGATCTTGAATTGATGTGCTGTTGTCATCTGTGAACGCCAGAGACCTATGCACATCCACACACA
The DNA here is from genome assembly GCA_963574885.1 of Lepilemur ruficaudatus. NCBI lineage: Eukaryota > Metazoa > Chordata > Mammalia > Primates > Lepilemuridae > Lepilemur > Lepilemur ruficaudatus. The sequence continues at coordinate 13,078 of CAUYRT010005981.1, read as the reverse complement.
CACTTCACACACACACACACACACACACACACACACACACTCGTGCACACTTGCACCAGGACCTGGGAATCCAAGGCAGTTCAGAGCCTGAAGCATCATTCCCTAGTGTATGAAATGAAAAGTTTTTCCTTAAAATCATACATATTCACATAATGTATTTTAGTTTTGCTGTTTTGGTGGTGGTGGTTGGTTTCTATTGGACCCCAGGTGCAGAGAGTTAATTATATTCAGTTCGAATATCTTGATCACCAGTGACTTATTCCCTTTTGGCCCCATTTTTCCTCCCCCACACGGGTAGCCATTCTAACGTGCTTAATACATATCTTTCATTTGTAAGGGAGCTCTAAAAGACAACTTGATAAGTTTTGATATCATTCTGTTAAATTTTAGAAGAATCAAAACATCTACTTCTTTCAGTTTTTAAATGTTTCAAAGTACAACTTGATTTTTTTTTAAGAAAAAAGGAGGTGGGTCTTTTCTTCCAATACCATCACTTACTCACTAGAAATGAATTAATCCCCCTTCTCACTCCAGTCCTTCTAATCAGCCCATTTCTCTCTCAGACTGAGTCTCCATCATGCTTTGCTCCTTTGCTCTCATTTCTCTTCCAGCTCTCTCATCTTCCAGGACTTTACAAAGTCACAAAACACAATGAAAATTATGCCGATTATTTGCAGAAATGTTAATACATGGATGGAATCAAGAAGTTTCCAAACAATTTTCTTAATAAGCCATATTTGTCATGACTTTTTTATTCACATTTTCTTCCATACTCATCCCCTAAATAGTTTGGTTTGTAGAAAATGCACAAACTAAGACTTATATGTACTCTGTGCTGGGAGCTTGGGAAAACAGAGAGAAGATGCCTGCTGCGGTGTCTATTCATTCTAGTCAGCATGTTAAGATTTAGGGGGGAAAAATCTGTTAGAGAACAATCAAGGCAGTGTTTAATTAAAAGTCAAATTTCCTAGAACTTAATTTTTTTTAATTTTAGCAAAATCATTGGGGCTGATGTGGTCACACAAGCCTTTGCCATAGACCTCCTTCCTCTTCTTTGTTAATCTACTATCAACCTTAATTTATGGATGAGGAAACTGAGCCTTAAAGGCAGTAACTTACTCATGACCATACAGTTGTCAGAACTGGAATCCAGGGCTTTTCTTAAAGTCCAAAGTCTATGCACTAAAACAGGTTCCCCAATTGTTTACTACTATGGTCAAAACTTGATTTGACATTATAAGGATGTCTCCATTATTCTGTAGTCCCCATTTATTCAACAATCCTGGCCCATCCTGTGTGCCAAGTGCTATGCTAATCATTAGAGACAGAGGGATTAGATAGCACAGTGTCTTCTGTAGTGGGCTGAAGTCCTGAGCAAAGCAAGTAAGGTGCTTACCTGTCCAAGCCCAGACATTCTTATTCAGGTGCAGTTTTGTAAATTGCATGTCAAAGGCATTTTCAAAGGTAAAAAATATGATAAAGAAGCATAAATAACAATAAGCACAAAATAGAATCTTTTTGGCTTACTGCAGCTCCAACTGGTTTTCCTGCCAAATGAGTCTCCCATTTCTGACTACAGACTCTCCCCTGGTTGGTATCTCTCATATCAGACTCAATTTCATAACTTTAGATCAAATGTGACAGATTAGTACACATTTACGATCATGATTATCTGAAATTATTATTTGGATTTTAGCACCCAGCTCCTAATTTTATAGACCAAAAAAACATGATATAGAATCTGTTTCTGATTAAAAGATGAAGACTTCCTAAAATCCATGTAACAATCTATTTGTTCTACTCTTAAAAAAGCTATTTTTTAAGTCCATAAAGTAGCAATGAATGAAAATCAGAAAAATGCCATTTTGAAAGGTATTTCATAGAATTTTGTGTACGCATTCTAGAACTTAAAGCTAATGCAGCCATAGTTAGGATTCTTAGCCTGTCTCATGCCACCAATCAGATCATACAATATTGTAAGCAGCATAATAACAAAATAGACATGATATGGTAACAAATACTGGTCAAGAGGGTCACAAGGGTCACCTCCAGGTCACTCATGCACATGAACAACATTTTATGATTTGGTTCACCGCTAGCCTTAGGTACACATTAACTTTAACTGAAGCAAATTTCTGAAGATTTCCTCAGAAATGAGTCCAAGCAATTTCCCTTCTTTCTTCATTTGTAATGTGTTGACATTAATTAGTACCTAATTCCTGGAGTGTGTTCAGGCTTCCATGACAGACAGAGAGGAATGATTTCTGAGCAGATTAGGCACACAGCCTCTTGGCACAGTTCCAGGGGATGGAGGAACCACCTGCTGCTCTCAAAAGCAGGTTCTCCTCAGGCTGGTTCACATTCCTCATTAGGACCCAGAGATCTTTAAAGAGAACAGGAAATGGCTCTCCTTAGTAGTAATAATCACTTTTCCTTAAGAGACTCAAGATACCCTGGGTTATAAGATCTGTGAAGAAAAAAATGGTAGTCATTTAATAACCAAGCATGATGACTGAGCAAGCCAGTGCCCAAAGCAGGTCTGACTACAGGACCTTCTGGCTCTGTTATTTAAAATTTCTATATTTATTCACACCACCCTGATCCAACATATGCACAAGCAGCTTCTATGTTTCGATGAAAATAAACTTTATGAAGGATAGCTTCATCACATCAGTTAGGCTATATTTAGAATCAAAGTATGGGGAGACTGAGAGAATAGAATGAGATGTCCATGTATGTATGGCTTCACCTAATAAGGGAAGTCTTCTTCTTGGTCAGAGAACTGTGATGTTCCTGTGCCATTTTAGAACTTCACTGGGAAATGCTCTTAAAGGCCACTGTTTGCCCTCAACCTGGTATGTTAGGATCTTCATTTACAAAACATATTTGATCATTAGAAAATGGGGAATAAACAAAATAATAATGAGGGAAAACAACAAAACTGTGCTTTTAAAAAAAGAATGTGAATGCCACACAGATTCTAATAAACTATACAATAGTAAGAAGCCTATTATAAGTAAGAAGTAGTAGTCAGTAGACATACACACAACAACATAAATAGTACCTGAGTAAAACAGGAAAAAACAGACTGAGAATTATAACCTAGTCTCATCTGTGAAAATAAAAAATGCAAGTGCGCAAAACAGCAATACACATTTCACAAGAACACACACAGACACAAAGATACATAACAAACACATTAGGTTATATTTTGGAGGAAAGAAGGAAATGGGCATAGGAATGGAATAAAATAGGATAAAGAAATGAGAAGAGGGGCTTTCCCAGGACCAGTAATGACAATAAGCCATGAGCTTAGGAATATGATTAGCTCAACTCTGCACCTGAAATTTAACAAAAAAAAAAAAAAATTAAGTGCCACACTAATGCCCAGAGCTGGATAGACAGCATGAAACTCTGGCTCCCAGTCTTATCCTACTCTGCTTTCTAACAATATTATAAAACCTATTAACAAGCACATCACAAGCAAACTCTTCGCTACATATGGTCATGACTGTTATTACAAGAAATCTACAGGAGAGGAGACCACGTCTCTGATGTGCACACTGCCTTCTCAGATGTAAGCAAGGAAAAACATAAACTTTCCTCCACTAACAGAAGGAAACAAGTCTTTGAGAACATGTGTTTTCTTGTATTTCTTTGAGCCGTTTTAGTTTGTTATCATCTGTTAGGGAATAGTATCCACCAAACCTGATCCATATACGGGCAAAGGCAAAATTACCTATTACAGACTATTCACTTCCCAGCCAAGATAGTCAGATTGGTCAGAATACAGATATTAAAGAAGCACGCCAATATTTTCAGCAAGACAATAAATGAACAAATACTCTCTTGTTGTTTTCCCTATAGCCCATACTCCAAGGTGTGAGTGTCCATATACTGAGCTTGTAAGAATAGTCTAACATTATGAATAACTTGCCCAAGGAGGAGAAATAGTAACACTATTAAAGCAAGACCTAACAGCAATTATGAAAATAGAATCTCCCATAAACTATTTCAAAAATGACTAATGGATATTTTAAACACCAGTTTTGTTTTGTTATGTTTTGAATGCTTTACATGAAAGTTTTAATATTAATACTTTAGAAGCCTTCTGATTTTATGAACCAAAACATAATGCTTATGACTACATACCCATGGAGACCTCCAGCACAAAACTCCCTCTCAGAGAAAAGCCTGAATATTAAAAATGTAGCAGATCTGGTTTTTAAATAGTTGAGTTTTTCAAGGGGATGGGTAATCTATCATAATGAAACATTAACTTCACTTAAAGCACACATTTATGGTTCGGTTTTTATGACACCATTATGATCTTTACTCCTAGTCTTGTTATTCTGTGATCAGGGTATGAAAACACTGCAGAGATAAGTGACAAAGGCTTAGTTGCCAGTTAGTTGGGATTTTGCTATTAGGTTTTTCAATACAACATAAAAAGAGGGCCATTATCTGTCATTGTCAAAGAAATGTAGGCTGTGGTCCATACAATTAAAATCACTTCTAATTACATGAGATTAGGTTCGCTTTCTCCATAGTCTATTTCAAATGGAATAAATTAAAGGATTCATCCACTTCTTTTTTCAATATCCTTAGACTTATGACTTCTTCCTAAGCAAAAGACATGACATACCTGGGATGATGTGTGAATCAACCTGGTGACCTGTACTAAGTGAAAGAAAGAGAGTCCCAGCCTTACCTCCTCCCAGAAAGTGGAAGTTATTTTAGAGTAATGGCTAAAACACTGAGCCTTTCTCTTCTTCCTAATGCAATTCAGCATATACAAATTCTTTTTCATCTAAATTACTGATTTGTTCTTTTAAATCTTTATTCATAAGAGAAGCATAATTGTATAGTCAATCAAAAAAATATTTAGTAAGCCCTTATAATAGACCAACAATTGTTCTAGTCTCCCGAGTTGTGTTTCTCTAAGTGTGGCCTCCAAGTCACCTACAACTGAGTCACTAGAAGTAATGCCAACACCTTGATTACTACTCCCCATCCCACACCAACTGCATTAGAATCTCAGACATTAGGATCCAGGGATCTGATTTGTTAAAAGTGTCCCCAAATTATCTTGAAAACCCCAATAAAACCATATAGTCTTTGCCATCAAGGCCTAATAAAAAGATGGAAATGAAGACAAGAGACAACAGATCCAGACTTAGGATGAATAAAACTTGAGCAATGATTTGTGTCACTTCTGGGATAAACCATTTAGTTGACAATTCTCTACTGTTTATTCTTATCTTCTTCTGACATGGAAAACCCTGAAACCTCATGTTGAGTTGGTGATAGCATAGAATGTTAGCATCTCTACTGTGAGTAGAACTATCTTACCAATCCACACTGGACATGTAGGATGAGTAAAAATTATACCTTTGTTGTTTTAAGCCACTGAGATTTGAGGGACTGTTTGTTACTGCAGCATAACCAGATTATCTTGACTGATGCAGACACATTTGCCATCTTTTCCCCCAGAGAGAGGATTATTATCATTCATCTTTTACCTCAAAAACAGGCAAAAGTGAATGAGGAAATCAAGAACAATAAGGCATTCTAAGAACAAGAGAATTTCTAAAGAATGATATTATAAATAATAACACTTGTTGACTCTTTACATTAGATACTTTGCTAAAATTTTCTACGTGAGGCTCTACAGATAGAGTTTGTCAAACAGAGGCAACAACAAGAACAAAAACCCTGAGACAACAACAAGGTTGGTATGTTTATGGAACACAAAAAAAGGCCTGTGTAACTAAAACATATTGGAGGATAGGAGAGAGTGACAGTAATGAAGGATGAAGAGTAAGAGCTGGGATCAGAGAGTTTGTTAGGGACCAGATTGCTTAGGTCTTGAGAGACATGGAAAATGTTCTAAATTTTATCTTTTGTGCAACAGAAGCCATTGGAAAGCTTTAAGCAAGAGACTACATGATATGAGTTACATTTCCCAAATATCACCCTGACTACCTGAAGGCAGTGAAGAGGAGGACAAATCATGAACTACAGAAACAAAAAATGGATTTCCCATTGAATACCCTTGTGCTTAACTTTCATGTTTTGTCTATTTTATTTGTGTGCTCTATGTACTTAGTAACATTTAATCTAGACTTTATGAAAATACTATTTCTCCAAGATTGGCATTAATAGAAAATGCTTATCATTGTGGTAGAATCTCCTCTGTCAATTAAACTGTTTTTGCTTTATTTAACAAACACTGATGAGGTCTTCTTAAGTGACCAACACTGCAGTGCAAAGATAATTGGGATAATATCTCAAGACACAGTCTTCTCAACTCCTTTTTCCTAAGACCATATGATCCTCTTTCCAGTAAGACCTCCCTCTGTCTTCAGCCACCATCAATCCTCTTTGTTTATAGACTCAGCTACAAATTCCCCAACTTTCTTGGCTTCTTGCCCCTCCACCCCCATTCTCTGTCTAACACCATTGACCTGACTTTGACTTCAAAGACTGATCCTTCAGGAACTACCATGAAGACTTGGCCCTGCAGGACATCAGCTTCTTCTTGTCACTACCCATGAGGTAGGGGATGGAGAGGGAAAGTTGTAACTTCTGACTTTCATGTGTTTTTTCTTAAATACTTGTTTTAAATTGTCTTATGTTGTTCTCTAATGCTTAGTGATTTCAAATGCAATCATTTTTGTAGGGATTAACTTGCCAAAATAGAAAGCTTGGATATCATGCTCACCTAATCCCTTTCAAACTTTTCCTTTTTAGCTAAAGACTGTTTATTAGTCATTTCTTAATAACAGCAATAAGATTGAAAACACAATAGCTACAAAGAAAAGAAAATACCTAGGAATATATTTAACCAAGGAGATGAAAGATCTCTACAAAGAGAACTATGAATCATTGAGGAAGGAAATTGCAGGTAATATGAACAAATGGAAAAACATATCATGTCATGGATTAGCAGAATCGACATTGTTAAAATGTCCCCAAAGTGATTTACAAATTCAATGCAATCACCATTAAAATACCAATGCCATATTTCACAGATCTTGAAAAAATAGTTCTATGCTTCATTTGGAACCAAAAAATACCCCAAATAGCCAAAACAACCTTAAGCAAAAGGAACAAATCTGAAGGTATTATTTTACCAGACTTTATACTACAAATCTATAGTAACCAAAAGAGCATAGTATTGGCACAAAAATAGAGATGTAGACTAATGGAACAGAATAGAGAACCCAGATATAGCACCACCCATCTGATTTTTGACAAAGTAGACAGCAATACACACCAAGGTAAAGAATTCCTATTCAATAAATGGCGCTGGGGAAATTGGATGGCCACACGCAGAAGATTGAAATAGGATCCATGTCTCTCACCACTCACAGAAACTATTTCAACATGAATAACAGACTTAAATCTAAGACATGAAACCACAAGAATTCTAGAAGGAAATGTTGGAAAAACTCTTCTAGATATCAGCATAGGCAAGGAACTTATGAAGAAGATCTTAAGGATAATCACAGAAAAAGTAACAATAAATAAATGGGACCTGATTAAATTAAAAAGCTTTTGCACAGCCAAGGGAAAAATCAACAGAGCAAAGAGACAACCTACAGAATGGGAAAATATATTCACATGCTATACATCCAATAAAGGGCTAATAACCAGAATCTACAAAGAACTCAAGCAAATCAGCAAGAAAAAAATTAAACAACCCCATCAAAAAGTGGGCAAAAGGCATGAACAGAAGCTTGTCAAAAGAGGACAGACTAATGATCAATAAACATAGGAACAAATGCTCAACATCACTACTCTTCAGAGAAATGCAAATCAAAACCACAAAGAGATATCACCTAACCCCTATGAGAATGGCTTTTATAAAAATGTCCCAAAACAATGTATGCTGGTGTGGATATGGAGAGAAAGAACACTTATACATTGCTGGTGGAACTGCAAACTAGTGCAACCTCTATGGAAAATAGTATGGAGATCTCTCAAAGAATTAAAAGTAGAACCACTATTTGATCCAGTAATTCCACTACTGGATATCTATCCAAAGGAAAAAAAGACATTCTATTAAAAAGATATCTGCACTCGAATGTTTATTGCAACACAATTTGCAATCACAAAGATGTAGAATCAACCCAAATGCCCATCAATTAATGAGTGGATTAATAAAATGTGGTATATGTATACCATGGAGTACTACTCAGCCATAAAAAATTAATACAGACCTTTTGCTACAATCTGGATGGAACTGGAGACCATTCTCCTTAGTGAAGTATCACAAGAACGGAAAAATAAGCACTACATGTACTCACTATTAAATTAGAACTAACACATCAGCACACATGTGCACAAACGGAAGTAAAACTCAATAGAAATCAAGCAGTTGTTGGGGGGTGGTGAGGAGGGAATGAGTGAATTCATACCTAACGGGTACAATGCACATTATCTAGGTGACGGCACACTTACAACTTTGACTCAAGCAGTACAAAGCAATCCATGTAACCAAAACATTTGTACCCCTGGAATATTCTCAAATAAAAAAGAAAAAGAAAACAAACTAGCTCTCAAAAATTAGGACATTAGGGAATAAATAACATTTTATTTTTGCATTGGATTGCTTCCATCTTTAGAAGAGTCTTATAAAAGAACATTAAAATGAATGTATATGATTTTTAGGAATACCTCACTAAATAGAAAAACCAGGTTACAAAACCCTGTGCAATGTGATTCCATTTTCGTAAAATATACATAAGTGTATATATGCATATAAAGTAGATGTATGTACATAAGTACAAAAATAATCAGAATGAAAGCTATAATCAAAATGTCAAGGGTAGTTATCTTTGGGTGAAAGGATTATGGGAAAAAAATTCTGTTCTCTGTGTTTTCTGAATTATCTACAGTGGGTATGTAACACTTTTGTATAAAAGCTATTTCAAAAACAATTTTCTCTCTTAACTTTACATTAACTTAATGTTCCAGTCATAAAACTGAACATCGGAGCAGGTATTAAATTGTGATTTTTAACTCTCTGAAGCTTTCTACTTGTTTTCCTTCCTGTCACAGCCTCAGAACATTTCCTAATGAGTCAGGCAGTCATGATGCTATGGTACTATCTAAGAAAAATATATTTTGAAAGGTAAACTTTTCTAGCATCAGAATAGAGGCAGATAGCAGTTTAGAAGCACTCTAGAAGACTCAAAATGCAAAAGCTCAGATTTCCTTGCCTCTAACTTTTAGCATTGCCCAGTCCCAGGGGCTGCTCCACCCAGGCATTGCTGATGAATTGAAGAAACCATCTGTGCAGGGTAAATGACATTGCCTGTGTCTAATTAGTTGAAAATAGCTGACAAAATCCACATGGTTAAATAAATCAGGGAAATGGTAACCAAAGCACAGATGTTTACAATCTTCCTGCACAGTCATATAAACATCTGTCAGAAAAACAATGCCTGCTACACTGTCTCTCACATTCACACACAAATAAAAATTTTTAAAAACACTGTTTGTTGAGCATTTACTCTGTACCAAGTCCTATGCTTATCACTTACATTTATTTTCTCGCTTAATCCTCACGAGAACCCTATAAGCAGGTTACCATTATTTTCATTTTAGAGATTAGAAAATTGCAGTTCAGATATGTTGATTAACTCATCCAAGGTCAGACACCAAGACCAAAACATGGGGCAAGAATACATAGTCATGTTTCAAGTTCAAATGTTTACGTATTCAGAACTATAGCTGTGTTAAAAAAAAAAAAAACGTTTCATTTGCAAACAGCCAACAAAACATGACATGAAAACTAGTAGCAAAACAAACAAGTGACTCTGTATGAAGGTATTCTAAAAAAACCTCACGTGTATTTATTTCATTAAATTCTTACATAATTGCCAATTGTTTACAGGAAGCCAACATATTTTGTTTAAAGTGTGAAATTTTAGCACTGTTTTTAAAAGCAGCTTTGGATAATATTTGACAAAAATAATGAGAAACACTAAGAGGGAATCAAAATAGCTTTTTAGCTTTGCTAAATAAGGAAAAATGTTTTGATGAGCCAAAAAATTATTTTAACTAGAAATCATATGAAAAAAGCAAAATTAACAAACTGCATTCCTTTTAGACAATTCAGAGTAGCTCCCATCTCCTCAAACAGACAAAAATCTGCCATGGTTGATGATTTTTACTAAAGACATTACACTTAAACTTCCATAACTGTCATTCTTGCTCTGAATTGTTGTTTCTCACTGCAGAAGCTCAAAGCCTTTTTTTTTTTTTTTCTAATCCACCTTGGCCTTCCATCTCTGACCTTTCAAGTCTTCCTGAAATCAAATTGCCAAATTCTGTTTTCTCTTTGCAGAGCATCTCCTAATCCTCCTAATGTAATTTAGACTGACAGGACTGAGCTACAATTTTCAATAATATATCTGTAGATGAAAAGAAAGTTGGCCGGAGGGGCACTCCAAGCGTGTTTCCAATTGGAAAAACCAGACCACATAGGGCCCTTTCCCATCACCGGGTGTTGGCGCCACAATTTCTACCCATTTGCAACCGCTACAGCTCCTGGCGGTAGGTGCTCTGCTCCTGACCATATGGAGGCAGATTATTTTTATTAACAATAATAGCTAGTATTTATAGAGTGCTTATGATGTGCTAGGCACCTTGCCAAGTGATTTTATATGACTTTGTAGGACTTAACTAATTAAATTACATATCTATGTGCTTTCCGCATTCGGTGAGATTAGTGGACTTATTCAGAGACCTAAATAGTGATTAAGAACAAAAACAGTACTTCGTTCTCATCTATCCCTCGTTCTCCCATCAATAAACTTTTATGAAACACCTAGTCTGGGCTAGAAATTGCACTAAGCACAGATCTGACCTTTGTGGAGTAACAACCTCTTGGGGCAGAACAATACAAATAAATACTATAGTATAAATAGATTAAGAAATATGTAGAAAGTACTCACATTTAAGGAATGGAAGCTATTTTAATCTGCTTAAGTAAACTAGTTAAAAGAAGCTTCCGCCTTCTCTAGCATGACTCATCATTAGAGTTCTGTAGTAAGATGGTCTGGAGAATTTCTATCATCCTGAGTCTCCTTGCTACAGCATCATCTAGAAAGTTTCAGATCGCATTCAGTTATTTCATCACTCCTACGTTCAGTCCAGTATTTGAGAATCTTCTCCTAGGCTCTTCCTTTGCCATGTCAGCTGTCACCCACACAGATAAATTATGTTTCTGAAGAATGTTTATGAATATGTATAAATGATTACATATGTATATATAAAACCAAGCAAAAAACTGTATATGTGTTGAGATTCCATTTTGGACAAAAAAGAAAAAAACACCTAACTAGATAAACACATATTTGCAAAGCAAATTATTAACATTAGGAAAAATGTGGAACAGTGTTGTAGTAATTGGAGATTTTATTTTCTTCTGCTATCTATATTTTGCAATCCTATAAATATAACCTTTTAGAAATTTTATAATCAGAAAAAGTAAACATTATTTGATACAAATTAAAATCAAAAGGATGACGATTGCAAAAAGTCTGTTTTGTACATCTCTAATTATTGTTTCATTGAGTTTAAGAACATACTTGTGTATGAGTTTGCAGTATGGTCATATTATTTTCAAGTAATTCCTTTTTGTTGAGAATCCAAAATAAAACAAAGAGAAACAGGTTTTATTTAAATAGAAGTGCCCAAATCCAAACAGATCCCATTCAATATCTTGTCAACAGACTTGAGTTCACAGAACAATGGCCTCTCACCGACTACCTATTAGAGAGGAAAGGAAGAGAAAGATTGTTGCTCAGATTGATGGTCTCACACCGTGCTCTTCTGAGGACTATCATTCTCTTCAAGATCCTTCTTCTAAATTCCTTAAAGGGGAATCTAGAATTCCCCCCTCCCATACACACAAATCCAAAGAATTCATGTATAAAAATACATTTAAAATGGAAAAAAGTTATGGGGCTGAGGATGGAGACACAGAGTGACTATGAATGGACCCATGAGATTTTTTTGAGTTAATGAACATGCTCTAGAACTCAATTGTGATGATGGTTTCACAACCCTGTACATTAACTAAAACCCATTGAATTGTACCCTTAAAATGAATAAATTTTGTACTTCAATAAAACTTACAAAATAAAAAAATAAAAAGAGTAATTTCATTAGATACAGGGATTACCATAGTAGATAAAAATGTTTGAAGAATACTGAAAGCTATTAAGGAATTAAGATTTACTGAAAGAGATACCAGACTGAGAGGACCAGCTACATGATTTACAAGGCCCAGTGCAAAATGAAAATCCAGCACCCTTGTTCAAAAATCATTAAGAATTTATTTTCCTTTTTTTTTTTTTTCCAAGCATGCTTGGGAACAAATCATTAAGAATTTTAAGAGGGTAGACATCTGCACCCGAATGTTTATGGCAGCACAATTCACTATTGCTAGGTCACGGAAACAACCCAAGTGCCCGTCAATTCATGAGTGGATTGTTAAAATTTGGTATATGTTTACAATGGAATATTACTCAATTTTAAGAAATGACAGTGAGCTAGCACCTCTTATATTATCCTGGATTAAGCTTAAGCCCATTATTCAAAGTGAGGTGACACAAGATTGGAAGAATGGGCCCCACTTATACTTGCCATCAAATTGGTATTGACTGATTAACACTATGGTGCTCAAATGGTGGTGGTGTTCACTTAGGGATTTGGGGGTTGGGGGGTAGACCCACATCCGAGAGATGTGGTGAGCACTGTGAAGGGGACGGGCATGCTTGAAATGTAGTTGGGGCTGGGTATTAGGGGTCTCAATAGGGGGTAGGAAATCCTCTAAAACTGATTTATGTGAATAGCTGTACAACTTGGTAAATTTAATAATAAACATTTAATTGTAAACTTAAAATGGAGTAAATACATTATATGTAAATTACACTTCAATAAAGACAAAAAAAACACAAACCAAAAAAAAAACTACGAGATGGAACAGAATCTTACAGCTGTCCATATTTGATTATCTGTTGGCTAATATTCAGGCATTGCAGGTGTGAGTCTTCCACAA
>CAUYRT010005980.1:0-16272 GCA_963574885.1 Lepilemur ruficaudatus | reverse complement strand
TCGAATTATTATCTGGGAGTCACTTGCTTTTAGCCTGAAGAAGTTCCTTTGGTATCTCTTGTAAGGCAAGTCTCTGCAAGCAACAAATTCTCTTAGTTTTTGTCTCTCTGGGAAAGTATTTTGTTTTCATTTTTGAATAATAGCTTTGCTGGCCAAGGCAGGAGGATCGCTTGAGCTCAGGAGTTAAAGACCAGCCTGAGCAAGAGCGAGACCCCATCTCTACTAAAAATAGAAAGAAAAAAAAATTAGCTAGTCAACTAAAAACAGAAACAAAAAATTAGCTGGGCATGATGGCTCGCGCCTGTAGGCCCAGATACTTGGGAGGCTGAGGCAGGAGGATTGCCTCAGCCCAGGAGTTTGATTGCTGTGAGCTAGGCTGATGCCACGGCACTCTAGCCTGGGCAACAGAGTAAGACTCTGTCTCAAAAAGAAAAAAGAAAAGAAAAAAAAAAGAAAGATAGCTTTACTGGATGTGGATTCTTGGTTGATAGTTTTTTCTGAGCACTTTGAATATATCATTCCACTGTATCTGGCCTCTATTGTTTCTGCTGAGAAGTCAATTGTTAATCTTATTGGGGTGCCCTTATAAGTAATAAGTCATCTTCTGTTTCCTTTTTTTAAGGTTTTCCCCCTTGCCTTTGACTTTCAGCATTTTTACTATGATGCACCAGTTTGCGGATCCTTTACATTTATCTTACTTAAAGTTTGTTGAGCTTCTGGATATGTAGGTTTTTGTTTTTCAATGAATTTGGGTAGTTTTCAGCTATTATTTCTTCCACTATTTTTTCTGATCATTTTTGTCTCTCCTCTTCTTTGGTACTCCCATTTCACATGTATTGGTGTGCTTAATGGTGTCCCATATTTCTGTGAGAGCCCTGTTCATTTTCTTCATTTTTTTTTTCTCTATTTTAGCAGGGAATACTTTTTTATGAGTTTTTTTGCCCTGGGGGTTTCTGATAACATCGATTTGACCCCAATCTTAAGTGAGGCACAGACTCACGATTGTGAAATTTCTGAAGACTCTTATTGCAGACATCCCCACCCCATTTGGAGACTGGAACAAATGTGTTTCTCATGTCTCTTTGCCTTTCACTGAGCATGTGTCCCTTTGAGGGCCCCCTCATCCTCAGGCCCTCCCCCAGGCATCTGTCATGCCTGCTGACCTGCTAAGGGCTCTGGCTGTGCCATTCCTCTTACTCTAGTCCTAGGTCAGGTCTGTACAGGGTCTCCTGTGTGTGGTTCAGGTACAGTGGACCGTCTTCCCAGGCAGAGTGGCAGCTTCCTTGGAGACTTATTTGAGACGCATTTTGATTTTAAAGCAGTTAATATTCACAGCAGCTGCATCTTAGAATTGGAGGAAGTCTCATAAGTAAACTATTAAGGCAACTTCAAAGCAAGCACTTCTTTAGGACATTAGCCCAGGAGTCTGGCATTCTCTTCCATCCTGGCCCTCTGGGGCTCTGTGGCCTACATCTGCCCTGGCCAGGTGTTCTTTGTCTTAACAATGTGTTCTAGTGACCACTCTCGGACCACCATTCTCTGTGTCACGGGACAGATTGGCGTTGTTCTAGCAGTAGGTAGACTCTCCGACGCAATCTGGCCAACTCCTCAGTTTCCCTGTTTGCCCTCCAGGCCCAAGTAGGGAGAGTCTGGGCTCTCTTTCCTGGTTACACATACATCTGTACACATGTGTGCTTGTTACAGGTCAAACATGTGTTGACATCAAAGACAACGTGGTGGATGAAGGATTCTACTTCACCCCCAAGGGGGACGACCCGTGCCTGAGCTGCACCTGCCACGGAGGGGAGGCTGAGATGTGTGTGGCTGCCCTCTGTGAGCGGCCCCAGGGCTGCCAGCAGTACCGCAAGGACCCCAAAGAGTGCTGCAAGTTCATGTGTCTGGACCCAGGTGAGACTCTTGCTGGTGGGTGACAAGCAGGCTCCCCACTCAGGACTGGATGCTAGATGTCTCTTCACTTCATTGGTGGTGGGGACTCATGAGAGCTCGTGGCATGTGGTGCAGTAGCAATGGCATCATTTGCTCACAGCGCTGTCTCAGAGGCTTTGATGCTGCTGCCGTAATGGGTGTGTCTCGTGTGACCTCTCAAGGTGCCTCATTCCCATTCTTGGGTAACGGCGTTCGCAAGTGAATGTGAACTTGAGTGTGGCTGGCTGTCCACAAATCAGCTGGAACTGATAGTTTCAAAGCTGCTCCTGCCTCTCTTTAATACTCAAAGCTAGAATTTATGTTCATGTTTGACTCTTCCTGTTTTTTAGTATGATAATATGGAGGGTAGTGACAATTGGTGTTGCTTATAGTCATCAATTTTTACTGTTAGATTCTTCAAGAAAAAGATTAAATATTACCCTCAGTTTCAAAGTAAGACGCCTCTGCAGGTGGTGCTATAAGATGGACACTATAAGGAATCTGGTTTTGGAATAACCCTCTCCCTTCCACATGCAATAAAAGGGGAGCCAGTGGGATCCTGCTATCTGGGACCATTAGCAACCCATTGAACTCCATGGGCATGCTTTATTCTGCACACCAGTGCAGCTGTCAGCTCTGGGGAACTCAGATCTCAAGAGAAAAGGAAATCAAAAGTGTGAATTTGTTTCTTTCTTGGGTGCCACAGTGTGAGAGTAGTGTGGCAAGGACTTGTGGGAGTCCCTTGGCTCTTGGACCCAGCAGAAGAGCAGCTTGGGCAGGGTGTGGCGGCTGTCTTTTTGCCCCAGGACCCTGAGGAAGAGAGACTGCAGCTGGGGTGTGAGGGATACAACGAGAGCTGTCCCCTTGGGGAGTGTTGTCCATGTCCCTCCACACCAGATAGGTTGCTGGGTAGGAGAACAGAGTTGTCCTCCTGAGGCTGTGTCTGAGGCTGGGCAGAAGTAGGCACTTAGGCACATGTGCCATCAGATGTGTTCAGTTAACTGCAGTGAGCAGAGAGGCCACGTTTGCAGCCTAGCCCACCAGAGGACGCAGAGCTAGAGGTGGGAGAGGGTGGCACTCAGGCCCCATCCCATAGGCAGACAGTGTTCTGCTTGTACAGGGTGTATATGTGGGGCTGTGAGAAGCACTGATGGGCTGCTTACCAAATTTCCCATGCCCCAGCCACGTTACCCGAAACCTCCAGCTCATTTTCCATCTGTGGGAGTCAAACTCTGTTCATAAGCCATGTCACCTGGATTCCTGGTTCCATTTCTCAGGAGTCTACCAGTGCTGCCTTGCTACTCTGTCCAAGCTCTGTAAGAATGACCAGATGTATTCAAGGATGACCTGTCTGTGGACATGTGTAGCCTAGGGAGCCTGCCCAGCCCTGAGGACTGCTCGGCAGAGTGGGGCCCTCAGCATGTCTGGGCAGGCCCAGCGCTGCTGCAGTCCACTCTCCTGCGCAGCTAGAGTAGGCTAGCCAGGCCCGCTCTCCCCACACCGTGGCCATACTCATGCAGGCTCCTGACTCTTTCCCAGAGCCCTTCTCCTGGGAAGGGCCCATATTGCATCAAGAACGTAGACACTCCCATTGAGACTCTAGGAACAGGATCTCAGGTGTTAAGCTTCAGAGTATCCCTTCCAACAAGGCAAGAGTATCTAGATGCCCCTCCACGCTCTTCGTGGTTATACTCGAAGTCAAAGCCAGTGGCAGAAGGCAAGAAGAAATGAAAAGTCGTCCAGATCAGAGGGGAAGAAATGAAGCCATCTCTCTTTGCAAATGACGCAGTTGCATAGAGTATCCCAGAGAATCTACAGGAAAGTTAGTAGAATTAATAAATGTGATTAGCAAGGTCTCCAGATATAAGATCAACATACAAAAAATCCACTGTATTTACATAATCTATCTGTAATAGTTGGAAATTGAAATTTTAAGAAAGTACCATTTATAATAGCACCAAAAACATGAAATACTTAGTTATAAATCTTATAAAATATGTGTACACTTTTTCTGTTTGCTGCAAACTAAAAAGCTGGTGAGAAAAAGTCAAAGGCTTAAATGAAAGATATACCATGTTCATGGATTAAGTGGCTCCATATCATTAGGAAGTTAATTCTTCCCGAATTGTAGATTCAGTGCAATCTCAACCAAAATACCAGCAGACTTTTTTGTAGGCACTGACAAGCTGAGTATAAATTATATGGAAAGGCAAAGGAGTTAGAATAGCCAAAACAGTTTTTATAAAGAAAGAAGTTGGAAGATTGATGCTACCCGACTTATGACTTACTGTATAGCCATAGTTAACCAGAACAGTTTGGCTTTGATGAAAGAATAGATGCGTAGATCGCTGGAACAAAATAGTCCAGAAACAGTCCTACACCACATGGTCAAATGATCTTTAACAAAGGTGCAAAGGCAGTTCACTAGGAACAGGATAGTCTTTCAACAAATGGTGCTGGGACAGTTCGACATTCATATGCAAAGAATAAGAACCTTACACCTCCTACTGTATTTAAAATGTACTCTAAATGTCATAGACCTAAATGTAGAACCTTAAACTGTAAAACTTCTAGAAGAAAACATAGGAGAGAAATCTTTGTGACCATAGGATAGGCAACATTTTTTAGCATGATCCTTAAAAAATTGATAAAGTAGACTTCATCAAAATTGGAAACATTTTCTCTTTGGAAGACACTGTTAAGGAAATGAAAAGACAAGCCACTGACAGAAGGACAAAGAATATCTGGGAAACACAAATCAGGCAAAGGTCTTGCGAACCCAAGGACGTGGCCAGGACGGCGCTCTCCCTTCATGCTGGCTCCACATGTGCCAAATCCATCCCACCGCCCGCAGCTCACAGTGAGCAACTGACGAGCCTCAGTGTGCACCGCGCCAGGGTGGGGTGTCTCCATCTCAGCACTGATGACATCTGGGACCTAATCCCGTGTGTGGCGGCTGTCATGTGCACGGTAGGATGTTGAGCCACACCCCTGGCCTCCGCCTGCTAAACGCCAGTAGCATCCGCCCTCCCAGTGGTGACCACTAAAAAGGTGGAAAGAGGGGGGTCCCAGGAGGGCTGAGGAAGGTGCCACAGCTGGGACCTCTTGCTTTTTGGCCTCCAGCCCAGCTGGACCTCAGCATCATAATGCTTCCCTACACTCACCCAGCAAGGCAATGGCGCAGGTCTGCCTAGCCTCCCGTGCGGTGTGTGGTGTGCCTGGTGCAGTGCGGGGGCCTGAGGGGCCCGGCACTGGTGCGTGTGCAGTGAAGGCCATCCTCGGGTGTCTGAGCACTGGTCACTGTGCGTGCTGGGGCTGGGTGTGACTGGGGGTGGTTTCTCTGGGGCAGCTTGTTGAGGCTTGAGGTGATGGTGTCACTCCTGGCTGAGGTGGACGCTCATTTGTGAAACGATACCTGAGTTGTGAGCTGCCTTTGTAAGCCTGTCCCCAGCAGGTGTTGGACACTGCGGCTGCTCCCAGCCCCTGTGCAGCCACCAGCAGGGCCTCATTGTCCCCCTCTCAGTCCATCAGTGCATCGTGGCACATCCAAGTCCCACACAGACCCTGTGCTGTCTCTTCTTCCCATCTGTCACTGCCCTGTCCACTTCTTCATTCTCTGAAGTCGCATGTCCCTCCTGGCTGGCTTCCTGACTCCCCACACTCCTTCCCTGTGGCCTGTCCTCCCCCCCACAGCAGCTGCCCGGGCTAAGCTCTGCAGGGAGGCTGTCACCCATGCTCTACCCCTGCCGGTGGCTCCCGTTGTGAGGCCCCCGCCCACCTGGCCCGCTAAGTGATGGAGTGGCTGCCTGGCCTCCCCTGGCTCCTTCTTGCTGGGCACCCGAGCACCTTGCTCTGAGTGGCCACAGGCCTCGGGCAGCAGGCAGGCCCCCGAAGCACCGCTACCCCTCACCTTTATCCCTTGCCCCTGCCCTGTTGTCTTTGTGGCACTGGGCAGGATTGAAAATGCTGCTGTGTCATCTCTTTCACAACGAGGCAGGGCGGTGACGTCGTGTCTTGGGGATCAGGGAGGACGGGGTGGTGGCCTTGTGCACAGCCCAGCACCTGGAGCAGGGTGTGTGGCTTCCGCAGTGGAGTTGCCCCCCAGCCACACCTGGGCACACAGCTACTTGCACACGGCCTAGAAGTGCCAGTCCCAGGACAGAAGGCACCACTTCCTTGCTCAGGCGTTGGCGGGTCTGAGGCCTGGAGCTTTTCAGAGGGCAGAGCACGAGCCACAGGGGCTGTCGCCTAGAGACCTGTGATTCCCTCTTCTGCTTTTGGTGTTTTCACCACATTCTTGATTTTGGGTGGCTTATTTCACCATCTATCCTAAGATTGTCAGGTGCAGGAAGTCAGGAACAAATGTGCCTCGTCCCCACGGTGGGCCTGGGCAGGAGGACCACGGCCCCCTTCTCAGAGCAGCAGTTTACTTCCTCCCCCCGACAGATGGCAACAGCCTGTTCGACTCCATGGCCAGCGGCATGCGTCTGGTGGTCAGCTGCATCTCCTCCTTCCTCATCCTGTCGCTGCTGCTCTTCATGGTCCACCGGCTGCGCCAGAGGCGCCGGGAGCGCATCGAGTCCCTGATTGGAGCCAACTGTGAGTGTCCTCCTTGGGCCGCAGCACCAGCCCCGGCCCCTCCCAGGTCTAGGTCTCCCCTGCCCTAAGCCATGGCCCCCTCAAGGTAGAGCTGCCCTGGCAGGAGGGGTGGGCCCTTTCCTCATAGCAGGAGGTGCCTGAGGCATCCCTTCCCATGCCCACACCCTTTGCTCCTGGCAGCAGGAAGGTCAGCACGGTGCATTTAGATGGGACATCACTTTCTACGGTGGCCTGGGCCCTGGGTGTGGGCCACCTGCTAGGGAGGAGCAGTGACACTGGTGGCCACTAGGTGGCTTAGAGCATGAGGCCCACCCTCTTCAACCCGAGTTCCTCAGGAGTGCGCCAAGCCCAGCCGAAGGCCCCTCCGCAGCCTCGTCTGTCACCCCTCTTCTCCATGAGCTCCTACTCCCAGCACAGGGAGACGGGTGGGGGAAGCTCGCCAGCTGCTGCAGGGGCCCCAGTGCCTCCCGGGTTTGGAGGCCACATGTCGCTGGGGTTCTGGTTCCTCGCCCGTGGGCCAGGAATGTTCTTGCCGAGAACCTGCCATTCTCACCGAGCCAGGGTGGGCAGAGCTCAGGCCTCTGCCAGCTGGAGGGGTGTGGGCAGTCCTGAGGCCTGGCCCAGCAGTGGGAGCGTCGACAGAAGGACAGGTTGCACGTGGGTGAGGGTGGAAGGTCCCAGCCATGTCGAGGGTCTCGTGGGCTGACAGGTGGGCCACTGGACTCAGCATGTGGCCCTCGGGGACAGAGGCCTAGCCTCAGAATGGGGGCTCAGGAGCCAGGTGGCCACCTCCCGGTGACACGGCACTGTTTTGTCCCCCCCTTTGGCGGTCAGTGCACCACTTCAACCTCAGCCGCAGGATCCCCGGCTTTGATTACGGCCCAGACGGGTTTGGCACAGGCCTCACCCCGTTGCATCTTTCTGACGACGGAGAAGGCGGGACCTTCCACTTCCACGACCCTCCGCCTCCCTACACAGCTTACAAGTACCCAGAAATCGACCAGCCCGATGACCCCCCGCCGCCCTACGAGGCCTCCATCAACCCGGACAGCATGTTCTATGACCCTGCAGGTGCCTGCCCCCGGGAGGGAACACCTCGTTGTCAAGCAGTCTGGCACGTGGGGCACCGCCCAGCTCCCCTGTGGAGCTGGGACCCACTTCTTTCTGGCCTTCTCTTTGGTTTCCCCTATAAGACTTTTCCCAGGGTTGGTTGTGCGGAGGGCCTGGGACCCCCTTTCCTCCTCTGTTCCTGCATTAGCACCTGCTAGCTGGCAGCCCTTGGGCCAGTCTGAGATGAGCTGCGGAGCCGGGCCCTGGTGGTCACAAGTGTGAGCTTGGCCCAGACTGAGGGCCGATCACGGGTGTGTAGACACGTGTGCTACAGAGACACCATGGTAACAGTCCCCTGCAATGTCTGGAGGCAGCTCTGTGAGGTGGGAAGAAAGCACCGGTTCCATGTCACCCATCTGGCACCAGGAATCAGTCCCCACAGGGCTGCGTAGCTAAGGAGAGTCAGGTGCCCCTCCCTCTATCGCCTGGCTGTCCCCGAGCAAGGACATGGGCATCCCATCCCATCTGCCCATGCGCTGAGCCCTCTGGCGCACCCGTGGTACGGTTGAGGCAGTGTCCCCGAGGCGCTGGCTCCTCGCTTGTCACCTCCCTCAGCAGGACGGACGACGTGAGGCTGGAGCTGCTGTGCTGAAAGTCTTAGTCCTGTTTGTCCGTCTGGTCAGCGACGCAGCTCCCATGTGGTCTGGGTGTGCAGGAAAGACATGGGTGTGACCCCTGCCTTGTGACACAGATTGTCACAGTCTTCCCTCAAGGGGCCAGGGCAGGACAAGCTCCCTGCCAGGGCTGCTGCTGGGTGGCAGCCGGGCCCAGACACTGCCATGGGCTGGGCGGCAAGGCAGGGCCAGGGCCTGTGGGTGTCGGGCAGGGGAGGGCGGCGGCGCTGAGGCCGCTGCCGTCCTTTTTCGGAGTCAGCCGTGGTCACGAGGAGCAGGCGGGACGGAGCCTCCCTCCGACCAGAGCTGCCCGCCGTGTGGTCCCGGGGCTCCTGCTCTGACACTGCCGCCCGCGCCAGGCTGCCACGTTCCAGCTGCATCGCTGAGTGTCCTCACCTGCCTTGACCAGTAACTCCCTGACACCAGATGCTCCACCTTCCCGCCCAGGTCAACCCACTGAGTCTGCGGTGGTTTCCCGCTGGCGCCCTTAGTTCTGGGGGCTCTGCCAGTGCACCGCCCCCACTTCACTGTGTCTGCTGTGCGGGCTGTGCCCCGCACTGTGCATGCACCAGGCGCCGGCCACAGGAGCCGTGTGCACAACAGAGCCCGTACTGGGGGGCTCCCTTCAGAATCTGAGGTCCAGGGGAGCCGCCTGGGGGTGTTCATGCAGGGTCTTTCCTCCAGCTCTGCCCTGCCCCCGATGCCAGGCCTGCACCTGCCTCTGACGCCCTCTGTCTCCCCTGCAGACGACGATGCTTTTGAGCCCCCGGAGACCAGCCTGCCGATCCCAGGGGATGGCAGCGGTGAGTCTTCGTTGCCCCGGTGCCTGGAACAGCCTCTGCCCACTTCGGGGGCCTCTCTGGCAGACCTGGAAGACTCCGCTGACTGCAGCAGCGCCCTGCTTGTGCCCCCCGAGCCCGCCCAGAGTGGGAGTGCCCCGGCCGCAGAGGCACTGCCCGGCGCCGGCCGCCACAGCCGCAGCTCCCTCAACACCGTGGTATAGATGGCCCAGCCCGTGTCCAGTGGGCTGTGAGCACCCGTCTGCTGTCAAAACACCAGTCCCTGTGGGAGACTTGAAGGACCCAGCCTCAGCCTGGCCCCCACCCACTGCAGCCCACCTGCCTACAGGCACACTCGCGCACAGACCTCGGGCTGGGGAGGAGCACTGCACCGGGTCCCTGAGGGCTGTGGGCCACCTTCTCCTCCTTTACAAGTGGCAGGAGAGTGATGGAGTTTGTTGGGACCACGTGCTTTAGAGGCCGGGAAGAAGGCACTGTGGTTGGCTGTGCTCAGTGGGCCTGCTTGTGCAGTGTGCATCCAGAGAAGTCCGCCGGCCGCACCGAGCCCTGGGGCGAGTGGGGCAGGGGCTGCCAGGGCTGCCTCCCTGACCCCATCAGGACGGCACCTCCGACCGTCCGTGTGGTGTGGCAGTGGGTCTGCTTCAGGGGAGACAGCCCACGTGGCCTGCTGTGAGCATCGAGGTGACCCTGCCCTGGGCTGGGGCGGGCCTGGGCCTGGGCCTGGCTCCTGAGAGGGGAGTGTGGAAGGAGGTTGACCTCTTGGCTCTGTCTTTGCAGCTGGGCCCCGTGAAGCTCAGCTCTGTGGCAGGAGGCCCGACGCCCTCCACCGGTGTCCCTCGCAGTGCTGTGCACAGCTCCCCTGGAGTCAGCCGGGGGCGCTGGGGCCTAGCCTACTCCTGTCCACACTCTGGAGCTCTGGGCCCCGCCCCTGTTGAATGGTCCTTGGCCTGGCCTGCTCCTCCTGCCTCATCTGTGCCATAAAGGGTTGTTTCTGGGGAGATGGGTGCTGGACCAGCATCCCGGGCTGTGTCTGTCTCCCAAAAGTCCACTCCCTGCACCTTTGCCACCGCCGAGCCCAGTGGCCACCTGTGCCCCTGCCCCCTCAGCAGCGCTGGGTGCTGGGGGCCTTTTGCCCGAGGGACCCTGGTGCCTGCTCCTGGACTGCGTCTTGTGTCCTGACACGGGGCCCTTAGCATTTCTGAGGTTTGGAGATTAAGCGGGTTTTGTGCGATTTTTAGCACATCCATATCTTTTCTACGTTGAATGTTTGGATCCGTGTGTGTGCGGGCGCATGTGCGTGAGCGTGTGTGCGGGCGCATGAGCGCGTGTTTGCAGGTGATGGGGGTGCACGGGGACTTGGCTCCCCTGAGCCACTGTGCCTGCCCTGCCCTCTCCCCACTCCGTGTCTTGCTTGAGGCCTTTCCTGACCACACAGGCAGCGGTGGAGAGGACCGGCAGGAGGTGCGCTGCGGTATGGGGACAGACTCTGCGCCGTCCAGGCCCACTCTCAGGCGCACTTTGTCCATCCCACGAGGAACGAGACTATAGAGCTGCCCACAGACGTGACCTTGTGCCAGAGCTGTGAGTTTCGTCACTGAACTGCCTGTCCCTGGAGGCCGCGTGCAGTGAGGCCTGCTCCCCTGGCTGAAGGGCTGCTACTTCCTTGGGAGTCGAGACCTGGCCACGGGGCCCCGTCTGGCCCCGCTGTGCAAGTGCCAGTTGCCAAGAAACAGTCGCGAGTGATGCTGGCATGGGGCGACCGGCAGGGGCCCTGAGGGGTGTCAGGACCTGTGTGCGGTGAAGGCAGCTGGCATGAGATGTGTGGGGCTGGGAAGCCACCTTTGGGGACCGAAGGACCGTTGGGGCCAGTCAGGCATGACTGAGGTCCCAGAGTGGACCACGGAGGCTGCCGACTGCAGGCTTGCTCCGGACTATGTGGCTGGGCGCAAGGGTGCACTCGGGTCACCAGGGGGCCCCTCCCCTCGTCAGGCCTCCCCACGAGCTCAGCCCACTGGCGGCCTGGGGCTGGGCAGAAGGCCTGCGTGCAGAGCTAGGGTCTGCCCATCTGTCCCACGCTGTCACCCAGAGTGCCACCCTTTGCAAGACTTGCCAGTCTGGGCCAGGCTGGGAAGAGTCCTGAGGTGGCCTTTGTTGAGGCTGGAGCTCCTGGGAGAGGTGCCCTGCTCTCTGGACCCCGGAGGGACAGGGGAGGGACAGGCCACGCTCCTGGAGGGCCGCCTCTCCGGCACTGCCTTGCCACTGTTTGAGACCAGGTGCCCTCTGACCTGCCTTGAGAGGTGGAATTTGATACTGTACATTGTCTCAATGCCTGTTCTTTATGTTTTCCTTTCACTAAGGGTTTTTACTTTGGGTTTATTTTTGGTTGGGTTGGCACTAATTGTTTTCTTAAGATGCTGTGAGAACCATTTCATCCAAATGCCAAATAAACTTGTGTTCTGGAAGAGGTGTGATCAGTCCTTGGTGTGACCCAACCCCCAGAGCTGCCACAGGCTGAGGGCCGAGTGGCCAGGGCACCTACCTCGCAGCAGGACCCCGAGGGTTTGCGGCGCTGCAGGCATCCAGGCCCCTGAGCCCCCGTGGCCTGAGGGCCAGGCAGGGAGAGTGGTAGGCCCTGCGCCGCCTTGGCGTGTTGCTGGCCTGCACGGGGTCCGCACAGTCTTCTGCTTTGCCAGGCCACCGCCTAACCATGTGGGAGCCAGCGTGGGGTGGGGGGACGGGCAGGGGCTTAGAACTTGGCTCCCCCCCCATCCCCTACTCTAAGCCCCCTCCACCCAGGTGACTATAAGCAGCACCTCCCTGCAGTCCCAGCCACCTGGTGTCCCAGCACGGCCTGGCCCTCCTGGGGGTGTGAGGTGGGGAGGGGGCTGAGGCCTGTTCTGCAAGGCCTCAGGAGTCTGCCTTCTGCAGACTGGGTGGGACGACACCTTGATTCCCAGTGCGTCCTGAGGGTCTGTGGGCGAGGTCTGAGCTGGGCGACCCATCCAGCTCTGCTGTTGGGAAGGCGCAGTGGAGTGTGGCAGGCGGTGATTAGTGGATGGGGGAGTTGGACCATCTACAGAAGCCAGGGGCCAGCACAGGAGCTCCTAGACCCTTCTGTTCCCTGACAGTGGTCCTTTCAATAAATGTCCCACTCATAAAACAGGGACCAGAGGGCACCCAGGCGACCCAACCCCGTGGGAAGGGGGGGTCCTCTGCTGCCCTCCTAACCCAGCCTTTCCCTCTGGGCAGGGGAAGTGTGATCGCGCTCTGCCCCCCGCGCTCCAGATGAGGCAAGGGGAGTGGGAGGGGTTAAGAAAGGAACTAGTAAGTCCCTTGATAGGGATGGGAGCTCCAAGGAGGCTGCTCCTCATCCCCAACATGTGTGCTTGGCGGGGGTGAGCGGGCAGTTCTGGGCGCCAGGTCACCGGCAGCACTGCGAACAGCGCCCCTCACCCCTCTCGTCTGGGTAGCGGCCACCCCCTTTCCCCAAAGTGGGAGGAGCCTGACCCTCTGGAGATTGGAAAGAGGCGCAGGGTGCAGAAGTGTCCCCTCTCCCCTCCCGCAGGGACCCACCTGAGCCCACAGCAGGCGAGGGACGTCCTCCTACACCCCCTCCCATCTTCGCCACCCCAGTCAAGGGTGCTGGGATCCAAGGTGCCCTCACCCTTTGAACTTCCTTCCTTGCTGGTGGCTTTGGCATGTCACTCCTGGTCCCCGACCTGTTTCCTCAGCTGTAAATAGAAGTGATAGCAGGACAACCTCTCCTCGGGATTGACGGCAGTGGTTGTTGCTGGTGTGCAGTGGGCTCAGAGCGGGCGCTGGGGAGTCTAGATTGCTCTTCCTCCCTAGGGGCCCTGCCTGGCACTGCCCCCTGGATCCTGGAGAGCCCACAGAACTTAGCCATGCCCCCAGCCCACCCTACTAGTGGATATGGAGCAGCCTGGCCAGCAGCCTGCTCTGTGGCCTTTGGCTGCTTGCTAGTCCTTCCCAGTCATGGCTGCTGCTGTGCCACCTGGGCCCCTGGCATCGTGCACCCTTTCCTCGCAGGGCAGCAGCTGGTGCTCACAGACTCTGAGGGTGAGCGCTGGGACTCGGCCCATCTGATCTTGAATCTACCCTCTCTTGCCACTTGCTGCCACCCCTTAGCTCCTGCCCCCAGGGAGGAAGATACTGGGGTTGGGGGTGACAGGAGAGCAGGCTCTGCGCTGCCCCCCGCCCCCCGCCCCGGCCTAAGCCTTGTTCCCTATTCTTGGCCCTGGGCTGGGATGGGGCTTGGAGAGGGCCCAGATGCCCAGTCTCTCAGCTCCGTCCCCTGCCCACTGTCTGCAGGTGCCTGGCGTTAACAAGTCCCAGGATCCAAAGCGTGGTGAGGAGAGGGTTGTGCAGGCTGTACAGGGCCACCAGAGCGCGTGCCAGTGGTGCAATAGTAGCCGAGAGGCAGTCTGCACACCGTGCTCTATGGTTTCTGCAGGTTCCCATCTGTAGTCCAGTGACTGGGCACCAGTCCCTCTGTGACTGTCCCTCTGTGTGTGTCTGGGCCTGCTGGGGTCTGTGTGTCCAGCTCTGTGAGCATGTGCACGGCATGGTGGAGGTCCCAGTGTGGATGTATGACCATGTGCTAGGAGACCTTCCTGCCCCATCTCTCTGGGGGCAATGTGCCTGCAGACTAGGTGGCTGGGTCAGGTGCAGGGCTGGAGGGAAGAGGGACACTGTGACCTGTCCAGGAGTTTAGGGGAAGCAGGGAGCAATTTTCTGAGGCTGGGCTATTCTCTGGGTGTGCAGGGGCTACGCTCCTCTGTGCACCCCAGGCTGCTTCCCTGACCCACCTCCATAGAGCCCAGATCTTGTTCCCTCAGGCCCCACCCACTGGAAGGAGCTCCTGCCTGTGGGGGCTAAGCCCAGCCCCCCATCAACGTCGACCTCCACCTGGTCCAATGGGACACCTTCTCGGGCCCTTCATCTTCCACAGCTATGACTGGGCCCTCCAGGCCTGCAGACCCTGGAGAATGATGGCCATACGGGTCAGCACCGGTGGTTAGGGTTCCCCACGGACAGTGGCAGGAAGCCCACATGGGATGGGAATGCCCACATGTACACAGGGGTCAGGACCCCCCAAAGAAGCTGAGACACTGGAATATTACTCAATTTTAAGAAATGACAGTGAGTTAGAACCTCTTGTATTATCCTGGATTAAAAATAGCTAACATTTATTAAAAATCTAACCACACTTTAGTCACTATACTAAATTATTATATGCATCATTTCATTTAACTGCTATTAACACTTTTTGCCCAATTTTACAGATATTGAAACAGAAGTTAGAGGGGTTAGGAAATTACCCAAGGTTATGGATGAGGCAAAACCAGAATTTGGACCCAGATCTATCTATATTAAGAATTCCATGTTCGTAAGTATGTTTTATTATTTTTCAGTTCTGATGACACAGTAAACCTGACTATGAAAGTTGTAAGAAACGATTTCTAGGTAAACAGTGTGTATTTTAGGATTGTAGTTGTTCAATAAATGCTATTTAATTAAATTTATAAAATATATCCTACTCTGAAACTATTGAGCCTCTTTTGCATGTCGTGAGCTGAATGCTAACAAAGATACCTAAGATGTGCTCACAGTCCTTGGAGAGCTATAAACATTCAGAGCAGAGATCGGCAAACTATTTCTGTCAAGGGCCACAGGGTAAATACTTTAAGCTTTTTGAGCCATAGAGTCTTTCAACACTGATTGACCGTGCTGTTTTTACCAAGGAATTTGCCAAAAAATAAAAATAAATAAATATGACTGTGCATCAATAAATCTTTATTTATGGATTTCATATCATTTCAGGTACCAATAAATACTGTTACTTTTCTGATTTTTTTTTCAACCATTTAAAAATGTAAAAAATCCTTCTTAGCTCCCAAGCCATACCAAAACAAGAATTGGGCTCGATTTGGCCAGTGAACTTGTGAACCACAGTCGGGCAACTCCTGCCGCGGAGCTGCTCTGTAGGCATGGAAGCCACTAGCCACATGTGGCTGATGAGCTCTTAAATTTTGCTAGCCCAAACTGAGATGTGTTCTACATATCAAATATACAGTAGATTAAGACTTAATATAAAAAATTAAATGTTTCATTGTAATTATATATGGATTATATTTTGAAATAAATATCTTTTAATATATTGGGTGAAGTATTTTATCAAAATTAGATTCACCTGTCTTTTTTCCCTTTTTTGCTTGCCCATTGTCTACATATATTATCCTCTTAAGTAGTGCTCAAATCCTTCCCTTCCTTGCCTTTTCTGCAACCACTTTTTAATTTCTTAGCTGGTCTCATAGCCTTTGTCTCCACAACACATTTTTCAGTCTGATTTTTTTTTAAATGGATCTCTATTTTGTTTTTTAGTGAAAATACATATTTTTTTAGACAACTTTATTAAAATATGATTTACATACCATGCCATTACTCCATTTTAGGTGTACAGTTAAATGATTATTAGTAAATTTATCCAGTTGTACAGCTATTCACATAAATCAGTTTTAGAAGATTTCCTTCCTCCTATTGACACCTCTAATTCCCATCCCCACCTACATTTCAAGCATTCCCCTCCCCTCCACAATGCTCACCACATCATTCAGATGTGGGTCTAACCCCCCAACCCTGGTGAACACCACCACCATTTGAGCACCATAGTGTTAATCAGTCAGTACCAATTTGATGGCGAGTACATGTGGGCCCATTCTTCCAGTCTTGTGTCACCTCACTTCGAATAATGGGCTCAAGCTCAATCCAGGATAATATAAGCAGTGCTAGCTCACTGTTGTTTGTTAAAATTCAGTAATATTCCATTGTAAACATATACCAAATTTTAATAATCCACTCATGAATTGATGGGCACTTGGGTTGTTTCCACGACTTAGCAATAGTGAATTGTGCTGCCGTAAACATTCGGGTGCAGATGTCTTTATTATAGAATGTCTTATGCTCTTTTGGGTAGATGCCTAGTAATGCTATTGCTGGATCGAATGGTATTTCTATTTTTAGCTCTTTGAGGCATCTCCAAATTCTTTTCCACAGAAGTTGCACTAATTTGCAGTCCCACCAGCAGTGTAAGAGTGTTCCTGTCTCTCCACAACCTCACCAGCATTTGTTGTTTTGGGATTTTTTGATAGAGGCCAATCTCACTGGGGTTAGGTGATATCTCATTGTGGTTTTGATTTGCATTT
>CAUYRT010005979.1:0-60344 GCA_963574885.1 Lepilemur ruficaudatus | reverse complement strand
AGATAAGCATAATATGTCTGTGAATATTAAAAATAGGTTATACAGTAGTATGGAGAAAATAAACCTACTTTGGCAAATACATATTAGAAAAATTCTGGAAGAATACATGACACACCTGTTTAACACTGATTTTTTTTTTTTTTGGAGAAAGGGTTTCCCTCCCCTCAGGCTAGAGTGAGTGCAGTGGCATCATCATAGCTCACTATAATCTCAAACTTTTGGGCTTACGTGATCCTCCTGCCTCAGCCTTCTGAGTAGCAGGGACCACAGGCAAGTGCCAGCACGTCTGGCTAATTTTTCTATTTTTCATAAAGGTGGGGTCTCACTTTTGCTCAGGCTGGTCTTGAACTCGTGATCTCAAGTGATCCTCCTGCCTCAGTCTCCCAGAGTGGTAGGAATACATGCATGAGCCACCACACCGGGTCTGTCCTGTGTTCTATGCTTCAGTTATTATTTCCAAAGGCAATAAATGTGCTAGGATCTATGTAAAGGAGGCAGCATGAGGTATCATGATCGTGATTTTAGCACTCAAATAGCCTTAAGTAGAAGAGAAGAAGGAGAGAGGAAGTTGCATTTACTTCCAGATTTACTGAGGCACAAGAATGCATGTCCTTAGATGGACTATTTGATTGACATTGGCACCAGGATTTCCTGTCATAACCATTTCCTGATTCTCCATGAGAAAACATTTCAGTATTTAGGGAAGTAAGAGGGCCATCTTCCAAGTCTGCTCTCTTATTTCTTTCTCAGGGCTTATGCACAGTAAAAGTATTCCTCATTTATGGAATCACAAACGCTGGCGATGGAAAAAGCCATCTCCTTAACACCCCTATGTTATAGGTTTTTAATTGCAGGCCCAGAGAGGAGAAGAGGCTTGCCCCGGGGTTAAATCCTGAAAGTTGGACTCTTCAGGTTTTGGAGACTGGTGTCGGAGGTTGGGTGGAGAATGTAAGCACCTGTATAGAGCATTCAGGCAAGAATTTGTCTCCTCCGTTTTCTTTAAGCAATTAGGCCCAAGCATATACTTTCCGAAGTGAATGACCCTCTTATTTGTGCTTTGCTTTACCTCCGATCAGGACCTGAAATAAGGTAACATGTGAGAGAGTAGGGTTCCGGTTCTTTTCCGAAGAGCTCTCTTTCCTTCCATTTTGCCTCCAGGGCTTATTATGGTAGGGTGTTTGTGTGTATGAGCTTTCGGGAGCCATTTCCTTTATTTTTCCTCTTCCCAAAAGGTGATGTAATTTATGGGAAAGAGAATTCTCTACTTAGGAAAAAAAGGCAATTAAAGGGTGTCTGTAACATGCCTCTGTGTCTGCACATGCTGTTCCCTCTGCCTGGAATGCAATTCCTCGTCTTTGCTGCCCCCTCTGAAGTGAGTTTATAGCAAAGCTCTATATTGATAATGATCACGCTAAATTTTAATTGTCAGTTTTCTTATATATTTCTTTAATTAGACTGAGTCTCTCGAGTGTGATGCCATCAAGCCCAAAACATGTTGAATGTGACTTTGGCGTCATTTAGATCACTTAGTGGACTAAGTAAGCGTTTGGCCTGAGAGTAGCTGAAACAAAGTGTTTGTGATAATAATTCTATCACAGACACTGGCTGACCGATGGCTTCTGTTTCCTTAAAGTAAACGTTCCACGAGATATTAATACTTTTGCTGACTCTTCTTTCAGCCTTTGAACTAGCCTGAATGAAGAATCTTGTACCAGTTCAGTATATAAGTTAGATTGGAGGAGATGATTTATACAAAGACTCGTAAAATACGTGTTGGCCCTTTCTCCTTTTATCTCTTCCCTTATAACTTTGGCTTTTTATAACACACTTGGAGATACATTTTTAAGGGCTGCCTGCGTCAGACCCATTTATGATTTATAGCTCTGCCTTCTCACCCACCCTTGGAAGAATATTAAAATATCACCGAAGGCCACATCACCAGCCTATTACTATATTAAAGAGAAGGATATATTAAGAAAGGCAAAAGCCTGAGCCAGTCTCCAGGAATAGCTCTCCCGAGTAAACACATCCAGCACACAAACTTTGAAATCAGAGGCATCTTCTTGCAACAAAAAGCTTACCAATTAGATTTCTATGGAAACCCGAAGAGTTTAATGATAGCTTTTGGAGGCCCCTGTTGAAAAGCCTGTAGCATATTTAGCCCTAAGAAAAATTCTTCAAAATAATTTAGTTTTCTAGACCAATGATTCTCAAATTTTTGTAAGTATAATAATCTGGTCTCTGCCACTGGTGATTAGGGTTCAAAAGGTCCAGGTTGGAATTTAGGACCCTGCATATTTAATAATAATCTCCTATTTTATTCTGATTTAGTCGTCTGGGGACCTCTCTTCAACAAGCACTTGTGCAGGACTTCCTATTGCGTGGAAGGCCTTGCAGATAGGTGGCTGTAGGTTAGTTAGGGTTCTGAGCAGAACATAATATGGCACTAAGGGTGAGTGGCATTGGCCACCATATGCAGTCAATTATTTGGTGGCCCCGAAGGGAACAATGACCCTTAGCACCTTGTGCTATCTCCGTCACTGTGATTCCTACTGTGTTATAGATGTCTGTTTGTTTGTTCTTTTTTTCCAGTTAGACAGGAGGGTAGAGATTGTGTCTTTCCTCTCTGTACCCATATCACCTAGCACCACGCTCAGTAAGTGTTTGCAGAAGAATGAATACGTAAGTGAATGAATAGAAAAATGAATGAATGAATGAATGAATGGGTTGTAATTATTCATAGATGAAGACGTAGCCAAAGGTTTCCAGCCTGAAAGTGTGACCAAGCTTGGTAAATATAGCCAACAGAGGATGGTGTTACTGTATGTGAGATATATTTTTAAATGTAATAACGTTCTTTCCCATCAGTTTATGTAGAAGTTGGAGTAGTGCAGTGGCTCCCAAATGTGCCTCATAATCATCTGGGCGCTTTGCCCCCTTACTAACCAAATTGTTCTTTAAGTGAAAAAGTATTACATATACTTGGTATAAAGTGAAGATTGTATATCTCCTTCCTAACCCCATTGCACCTCCCAGGACCAATCACGCCTTCCAGTTTCCAGCGTAACTCTCCAATATTTGGAAGCATATGTACCATACCCTTTCCTATACGAGTGGTCACCTGCTATAAACTCTACATTGCATCTTGATTTTTTTACATAATGATATATCTTAATGATTATTCCATATTAATGCATATAGATCTACCTTATTTACTTGGTATTCCATTTGTATGGTATCTATGTATTTATTATGTAGGTATGTAGGTAGTAATCCATTGTTATTATAAGCAATGTTGCAATGAAGATCAGTGAGTGTATCTCTTTGAATACATGAGCAAGCATATGTATTGCTTCGGAATAGCTATAGGTGATATTCCTAGGTCAAAGGGAATGTGTATTTTAAATTTTGCGAAATTGCTCCCCAAAGAGGCTGCACTGATTATACTCTACCAAGAGTGTGAGTGAAAGTGCCTATTTCCCCACATCTTTGTTGGGGCAATTTTAAAAATGAAGATTGTCAGATCCTCACAAATATGTTGCTCCCAAAGCTTCTATGACCAGCCTAGGATCCTGCATGTTTTTAAAGCTACTTAGAAAGTGAGATGTTATCAATATTTCCATTTCATGCTATTTCACATTTCTGTGCTTCTGATGCAGAGGGTCCATTCCATGGACCCGCATTTGGGAACCACTAGGTTGTTGCAGAAGACCCCATATGTACCTGGACAAGATTCCGGCTTCCAGTCCTGCAGCCCATTCCCACTAAGAAACAAACAGCTAAGAAATGGGGAATTAGTCTGGGTTGAAAATAATGTTCCAGCATCTTCTGGCTTTCAGTTTTTCCTTTTCTGCCTTTCTGTATTTTCACTTTGGTCTCAAGTCTCTTTTTTTCTTGGATGAATCACTCAGGGGCTAATGTCTTTTCTACAGGTTCACAAGGATGTACTTTAAACATGTACTCTTTGAGGACACATTCTTTGATGAGTGTTATTTTGAAGATGTTACATCTACTGATACCTATTTCAAAAATTGCACCATTGAATCCACCATCTTTTATAACACAGGTAAGAACAGTGATGGACTGGGTGTAACAGGGGTGAACTGGTGTTGCCTAAGAATCAAAATGCTCAGTCATTAGTTCTTTAAGGTATCTCCATACTACTTTCCATAGAGGTTGTACTAGTTTGCAGTCCCACCAACAGTGTGTAAGTGTATAAGCATCCACGCCAGCATCTGTTGTTTTGGGACTTTTCCCCCCCAGTAATGCTTTTTGCTTTATTTTATTTTACTTTATTTTTATTTATTTATTTTTTTGCTTTATTTTATTTTTTAAATTTTATTTCAGAATATTACAGGGGTACAAATATTTACATAAATTGCTTTTGTGCCATTTGAGTCAAAGTTATAAGCGTGCCCATCCCCCAGATAGTGTGCATTGTACCCGTTAGGTGTGAATTTACCCATGCCCTCCTTCCCCTCCCACCTGCTTGAATTCTGATGAATGTTATTTCCATATGTGCACATAAGTGTTGATTGATTAGTTCCAATTTAATAGCGAGTACATGTGGTGTTTGTTTTCCCATTCTTGTGATACTTCATTTAGAAGAATGGCCTCCAGTTCCATCCAGGTTAATACAAGAGGTATTAGTTCACCATTTTTAAATGGCTGGGTAGTATTCCATGGTATACATATACCACATTTTATCAATCCGCTCATGTACTGATGGGCACTTGGGTTGTTTCCACATCTTTGCAATTGTGAATTGTGCTGCTATAAACATTCAAGTGGAGGTGGCTTTTTTATAGAATGTCTTTTTTTCCTCTGAGTAAATACATAGTAGTGGGATTGCTGGAGGAAATGGTAGTTCTACTTTTAATTCTTTGAGGTATCTCCATACTACTTTCCACAGAGGTACTAATTTGCAGTCCCATCAGCAGTGTATGAGTGTTTCTATCTCTCTACATCCACGCCAACATTTGTTGTTTTGGGATTTTTTGATAAAAGCTGTTCTCACTGGAGTTAAGTGATATCTCATTGTGGTTTTGATTTGCATTTCCCTGGTGATTAGAGATGATGAGCATTTTTTCACATGTTTGTTGGCCATTAGTCTATCTTCTTTTGAAAAGCTTGTGTTCATGTCTTTCGCTCCACTTCTTAATGGGGTTGTTTGATTTTATTTTTTGCTGATTTGCTTGAGTTCTTTATAGATTCTAGTTATCAGCCCTTTATTGGATGTAGAGCATACAGATATTTTCTCCCATTTTGTAGATTGTCTATTCTCTCTATTGATTGTTTCCTTGGCTGTACAGAAGCTTTTTAATTTGATCAGGTCTGATTTATTTATTTTTGTTGTTGCCGTGATTGCCTTTGTGGTCTTCTTTGTAAATTCTTTCCCTAGACTGATGTCTGTAAGATCTTTTACAACATGTTCTTCTAGAATTCTTATAGTTTCATGCCTTTAGTTTAAGTCTGTTATGCATCATAAATTGATTTTTGTGAGAGGTGAGAGGTGTGGATCCTGTTTCAGTCTTCTACATGTGGCTATCCAATTTTCCCAGCACCATCTATTTAATAGGGATTCTTTACCTCAGTGTATGTTTTTGTCTGCTTTGTGAAAGATCAGATGGCTACATGAGGATGGTTTTGTATCTCGCTTTCTGTACTGATCAATTGGTCTATGTCTCTGTTCTTGTGCCAATATTATGCTGTTTTGGTTACGATAGCCTTGTAATATAGCTTGAAGTATGGTAAAGCGATGCCTTCCAATGTGTTCTTTTTGCTTAAGTTTGCTTTGGCTATTCAGGGTCTTTTTTGGTCCCATATGAAGCACAGAATTATTTTTTCTAGATCTGTAAAAAAATGACATTGGCATTTTAATGGGGATTGCACTGAATCTGTAAATCACTTTCAGTAATATAGACATTTTAACTATGTTGATTCTGCCAATCCATGAGCATGATGTGTCTTTCCATTTGTTTACATCCTCTGCGATTTCCTTCTTCAGTGTTTTGTAGTTCTCCCTGTAGAGATCTTTTCCCTCCTTGGTTAAATATATTCCTAGGTATTTTATTTTCTTTGTTGCTATTGTGAAAGGTATTGTTGATTTTCAGCTTGACTGTTGTGGGTGTATAGGAATGCTACTGATTTGTATGTATTGATTTTGTAACCTGAGACTTTGCTGAATTTATTTATCAATTCCAAGAGTCCCTTGGCAGAATCTTCAGTGTTTTCTAGATATAAGATCACCTACCATTTGATCCAGCAATCCCACTACTGGGTATTTACCCAAAGGAAAAAAGACATTTTATAAAGAAGACACTTGCACTTGAATGTTTATAGCAGCACAGTTCGCAATTGCAAAGAATTGGAAACAACCCAAGTGCCCATCAGTATATAAGTGGATTAATAAAATGTGATATATGTATACCATGGAGTACTACTCAGCCATTAAAAGAAATGGTGAACTAATACCTTTTGTAACAACCTGGATGGAACTGGAGACCATCCTCCTAAGTGAGGTATTGCAAGAATGGAAAAACAGACATGTACTCACTATTATATTGGAACTAAATGATCAACACACATGTGTACATATGGTGGTAAAATTCAATGGAAATCAAGCAGGTGGGAGGGGGAAGGCAGGGATGGCTAAATTCATACGTAACGGGTAATGCACACTATCTGGGTGATGGACACACTTATAACTTTGACTCAAACTGTACAAAAGTAATTCATGTAACCAAAATGTTTGTATCCCTATAATATTCTGAAAAAAAAAATTTGCTAACAAAAAAAAAAAAAAAAAAAAAGAAAGAAAGAAAAGAAAAGAAAAGAAAAAAAGCTCTGTCACAGGCTTCAGGAGCAGGAACATATTCATAGACACAAGTGCCAAGCCTTGATGGGGAAATGGGTTTTAGCCCTAGGTGTGGCAAGAATTTGATACACAGCGTTTACAAGGCATTTAATTTAACTATGTCTCAGTTTTATCACATATAAAAAGGAAACAAAAGTTCCAGCCAAATGAGGCTGATGCTGTACACTAGGTGTCTTTGGTGGGAACAAAGGAGGACACAAATAAAAAACAGCATTCTGGGAGGGCTGCATTTTATGCATGGACCTTGGGTAATTTGAAACTTAGAAAATTCATGACTCACGTTCTCACAGTAATAAATGAAAAGAGAAAATTACATGTGTTCACATTTTGTGCATAAAGTGAGATGCTAAGCATATTTTAAAATCATACTGTTTCAGATTTCCATGATTAAAAAGAACCACAGAGTTCCACCACTTCACCACTCTTTGTTACTTTTACTGCTCTCATCAGAAATTAATAACACACCAAGTGGAGTTGGGATGTAAGGAAACTAATGAGCTTTCTCAGGGGCTTTACCTAAATTGTCTGAATTGAGAAATGTACTATTATCACTCCCATCTTATGGCTAAGGAAACCGAGAGTTAAGCAACTTGCTCGAGGCCGCCAGTAAATTGGGAGAGTTTGGATTCTTCCCTCAATCATTTGGCTCTGAGGTCTGTGATTTTCCACTACTTGTTTCCAGATCTATGCTTTGTTCCTGCCATCAGCACCAAGGGGTAGTTTATACAAGAACATCTTTTTCCTCTCTGATAATAGCCTCAAAAGGTTTAATAGCTGGTCTCTAAATTTCCCCCAGTCTCTTAATAATTTGTTATGAGACTTACCTTCCTGAATTTCCTTTTAACCTGAACTTAATGAGTTACAGAAATTTACTGTGTCATTAAAAACTGGCACATCCTTTTATTCTTTCAAGTTTTAATTATGCCTGTATATTTGTGTATTCTTAATACGGGGATTTTTGCAAACACGTGTAGTCAGGAAATGCAGAGCTGGGAGAAGCAATGGGAATAATCAGGTGTACTCCTCTAATTTTACACGCAGAGGCTCAGGGAGGTTAACGAGGATCAATGGCAGTGCCAGCTCCCCAAACACAAGTTTCCAAGGAGCCTGTTTATTACTCTTTCTGTTAGAACAGCTAGTCTCAGAAGGTGTCAGAAGACTTGCAAACTGGTTCCAAAGCAAATGGTTTTTATTTTTTAAGAATGTTAAGGTTTCTGCACAGACTACAGCATGGGCCCTGGAGTGGTTGGCTCAGTCTGGACCCGACTCTCTTGCGTTCTGCTTCCTTAAGCCGGGTAGCCTCAGAGGAGTGCCCAGCTGTGGCCCTCAATGTCACCTGTTGGCAGAGGTTGGCACAGCCTGCCCTGGAAAGGGGCGTAACTTCATCTCTGCCTCTGCCCTCTTTCCCCAGCTACCTTCCGCTTACACGAACCAAACGTTTCCTTCTTTCCCCAGACCTCTATGAGCATAAGTTCATCAACTGTCGGTTTATCAACTCCACCTTTCTGGAGCAGAAAGAGGGCTGCCACTTGGACTTCGAGCAAGACAACGACTTCCTGATTTACCTCGTCAGCTTCCTGGGCAGCCTGTCTGTCTTGCCTGGGAACATCATTTCTGCCCTGCTCATGGACAGAATTGGAAGGCTCAAGATGATTGGTGAGTTGTTAGTGGTATCACATTTAGGGGTTCCGATGGGCTAGGCTAGGGTCATTTCATGTGTATTAAAGTAGTAGATTTTTTCCTTTTATTAAAGAGTTCTTGCATGGAAAACCAAACAAGTAAGATGGAACCTGCTGCTGTAGAGCTACGGATACATGTCTGTAGAACCCCAGGCCTCCCTGGAAATAGCCTGAGACCTCTGGTTCAGACAAGGGACTTTTCTTCATTTCCTGAGTGAGAAATTCTGTGATAGTCACTTGTTCTATTAGCACTTCGATAGGGGTATTCGCTATATCCACCCCACCTCTTCATAAGAGTATTGTCAGAAAAACATATAAAATGCTCTTACATGATAGTTTGATGGTTGAAGATAAATTTTATTACTTTGATTATTCAATAGTAATACCAGTTTGGGTTTTGGAGTTGGACAGACCCATGTTGAAATCCTATCACTTAAAGGCTGTGTGACTTCAAACATGTTCCTTTACTTCCCAGGGCTTCAGTTTCCTTATTTATGAGATGGGGAGACCGATAGTTAGCTGATAGGGTTTTGTGAGGGTGGAATGTAATGTACCCCAAGCGTCTTATAATGTTCGGCACATTGTAGGTTCTGCAAGACGGTAGCGATCTTTGTGTATGCTCAGCTTCATTCATCCAGGATTTGCAGCAGTGTATTAGAGAAACATATGCCATGCATGGTAAACAAGAAACAAAATGTATACATTTAGGGCCACAGAAAACGTACATTAGAATATGAGCCAAGGTCAGGGATGGGGAAGTGGACAACATATTAATAAGCATGCCATTAAGGATCTGCCCTAGGGATGTTTTTGATGAGGAAAATTAATACCAAGTTTCCGAGCAGCAATGCTGAAGGGGAGACAAAGTAAATCATGCAGTCCTGTTGTTGGAGAAGAGAAAATTGATCAAGTCTTCATGAGAAGGAAATCTTTTCCTGGCGTCTTGGTTCATACCGAATATCAGTATTATAAATAGTAGCATGCGTATTCAGAACGGTGAGCACAAGGAATGCTTGTGATTTCAGCTTTTTAATCTTGTGGTGAGGGTGGAGAGTCATTTTTTTAGGTATGGCAGACTGAGCTCTCTACTCTGTCAGGGCAGTTCCCTGAGGTCCCCTGAGGGAAGGGACAATGGTTTGCTGATTTCTGTAACCCCTGTGCCTGGTGCAGTGCCTGCTATAGAGCTGACACTTAGTAATGATACCGAACTGACCAGAACTGGTGAAGATGGCCTCTTTCTTAGGTTAGCCTGACGCACCAAGCTTTTAGCAGAAGACCCCACAGGATGGCAACTTATCAAAATACTGTTATACAACTGGGAGTCAGATGGCTGTCTTTGCCAAGATTAGCTCTATGAGTTTGCACAAATTCCTTTGCTTCTCTGAGATTCCATTTCATAGGTGTTAAAATAATAACTCTTTGCACCAGTGAGATAAGGGGTAGATGAGGGGTATGAGAGCAGGTATGTGACATGTCTGTCATTTTGTCATCGGCCTTCTGGGTCCCAGAGTCTAACAGCGGATTCTATGGGCAGGTCCTGAAGTAGCTGAGGAAGTCCTGGGGAAGGCAGGGTCCACAGAGGCGGGTGGGCATACATGTAAATGAGAATGGGGCATGGACAGGACATTGTTCCCTGTCACTTGTGGCCCCATAGATGCCAGTTTCCTCCCTTTCTAGTTGTCCCATAGCTGTTTGCAAAGCAGTTACCAGGCACCCCCTTACAGCCCTGCCTTCCCAGAGTCGCCAGAATCCAGGTGGACAGTTAACCTTTCCCAGCTCATTACCAAGGTCTGGCGCTGGTCTGAGGGTGAGCGTCCAGGCCGAGGTCACCTCCCAGGGGGGCACTTTCTCACTGAGGCCTGGCCAGCCTTCTTGTTTCTTGCCAACAAGAAAGAAGGGTCCCGATGCCGTTGAGGAGCTCACACCCCATTTCCCTGCTGGTTGTCTGTGACCCGTTTTCTTACCACCTTCTGCTAACCCTATTCCCACCCCATCTCCAGCTATTTTCTTGGTCTGCAACATGTTCTGTCATGACCTGAATTCACCTTGGACTTGGAGCTTGTATCCCAAAATCCTCTGGGCTGGAGGGGTTGGGCAGGATTTGGTGCAGTCTTCTTTGGATGGGATCTCCGATCACCAGCCGTCTAAGGGCTGTCCTGCTTGTTCTCCACGTAGCCCATCTCCAACCCAGAGGTCAGGTCTGCCCTGCTCCACCCTGCTCGGAGGCTAACCCCGGGGACTGCATACTCAGCGTCCTGGAGGGGAAAAAGAACTCACCCCAAGTGGTTCTAGTGAAGAGACTTTATTGATGGGGTGGATTTTACAGGCGTGGACAGGGTTATGTGAACAAATAAGGCAGGTGCGGCACCCAGACACTAGCAAAAGTGGGAAGCAGTTGCCACCTCTATGGCTATAGGGACAAGGGGAGAGAATTGCTCTGACAGATCTCAGTGGGGCTGGGACCATGAGGAAGAGCTGCCCGGGAGGAACTGCGGTCCTGGGGTGAGGCAGCTACTGCCACAAAAGTCCTTCTAAACCAGGACGGGAGTTGGGGAGAAACACTGCAACCCCTTTGTCCTTCCAACTGACAAAGGAGCCCATGGTTAGCTCCCCAGAGAGCAGAGCTGGGCTGAGAGCGGGTCAGAGCTCCAGGGCGGGGACTCCGGTAAATGGAGGTGACAGCACGGCCTTTCTTCAGGCTTCCTTCAGCAGCCGGTCTACAGACACGTCCTCACTGGAATGTAAGCTCCATGAGGGTGGTTTTTAAATTCATTTTTTATTTTTAATCGACAAATTATAATTGTATATATTTATGGGGCACAGTGTGATGTTACGATCTATCTGTACAATGTGGAATTATTTAACCAAGCTAATTAACGTATCTGTCATCTTACATATTTGTCATTTTTTGTGGTCAGAAGATATATTCTCAGCAATTTTGAAACATGCAGTACATTATTAACGATAGCCACCATGCTGTGTAATAGATCTCAGAAACTTATTCCTCCTGTCTTACTGCAGCTTCGTACCCTTTGGCCAGCATCTCCCCATTTCCTCACCCACCACTCACCCTCCTCCCCAGGCCCTGGGGTCCACCATGCGCTTCCATGAAGTTCCAACTTCCGCTTCCATGCGCTTCCATGAAGTTCCAACTGAACTTCCAGGAGCTCAATTGCTTTAGATTCCACATACAAATGAGATCATGCGGTATTTGTCTTTCTGTGCCTGGCTTATTTTACTCAGCATGATGTCCTCCAGTTCCGTCCATGCTGTCACAAATAACAGAATTTCCTCCTTTTTAAAGGCTTTTTAAGGCATTGTGCATGTATACCACATTTTCTTTATCCATTCCTCCACCTGTTGATGGACACTTAGGTTGATTCCGTATCTTGGCTGTTGTGAATAGCACTGCAGTGAACAGGAGAGTGCGGATTTCTCTTTGATGTACTGATTTCAAATTGAGAATGGGTTTTTGTAACTGATACTGATATATCTAAAGCACCTATGACAATGTCTGGCACGTAATAGGTTCTCAACAAATACCCCCTTTCTGCCCCCTCCCCAGTCATTCTCGGCTGGATAGCACCTTAGAGCAGCAATTTCAAAATCCTTCCTGGAGGCTAACTCTGGTGCTCTGACCCATGCAGAGGGCTCCAATCCCTTGGCTAGGGTGCCATGTGAGGGTTCAAGCAGTGCTATTTCCATATGGAGGATAAACCTAACACTTTAGGTAACCTGTCACTTCAGGTGTACCTTTGGGATGGGAGATGGACAAGAACTGTGGGCGACAGCCTTGTTCAAGACACAGTCTTCACATTTCTTTCTGCCCTTGGACTCCCTCTGCAGGCGGCTCCATGCTGATCTCAGCGGTCTGCTGCTTCTTCCTGTTTTTTGGTAACAGTGAGTCCGCGATGATCGGCTGGCAGTGCCTGTTCTGTGGGACCAGCATTGCGGCCTGGAATGCTCTGGATGTGATCACAGTGGAGCTGTATCCCACCAACCAGAGGTCAGTTCTTCCCCGGGTTTCCCTCTAGGACTTGTTTGGACTTCTGCAGCCCGAAGTCTACTTGCTCACTAGATCCTGCACCATGCATGGCCATCATGGTCACCTGGGGTTCCATGAACAAGAGGTTTCCTAGGCTGTTGAGTTTCTCCTGTATGGGGCTGTCATAGACCTGGAAGTAGGAGGACGAGGCCTCGATAGGGTTGGGTGGATGGCAAGAAGCAAAGGACAAGAGCAAACTGTGTCCAGGAGAGAGGAGTAAGAGTGAAAAAAAAATTGGCAAAACCATATGTGTCATGTAATCCACAAGAGAGGTGACAGTAGACCTGCCAAGGGGAGAGAAAGCAAAGAGGTGGAGAACTAGAATAACACAGCATGAGGGAAGGGAGAGGAAAAAAGGTGGGGATGAGGCAGAGGGCCAGGGCATTTGCAGAGCAAGCTGCAGGATGCCCAGGGTTTATTTTCATTTCGTGCAGGCCATGTGGGAAGAGGCCTACGTTAAAGGCTTAGGGCAAGGCCATTACTTTGTAAGTGTGTCTCTGCTTGGTGGGAGAATTGTCAATTTTAAGGATAGCAGATAAGAGACCCTGTGGTCAAAAAGGAATGTGAGCTGGTATGGAAGGTGGGCAAATGAAATTCTGCAAAAAACCTTAATGATATTTCTAAAATTGGTGACAGAGGTCCTGGGATATAGGTAACTGCGGTAAAGCACAACGTATCATATTTGGAGCTCCACTCCTTTGAATCAAAGTATTGCTAAGTTCTACAAAAATCAAGGGGGGATTCATTATTATTTGAATGGGATGTGAT
This sequence comes from Lepilemur ruficaudatus, assembly GCA_963574885.1. Classification (NCBI taxonomy): domain Eukaryota; kingdom Metazoa; phylum Chordata; class Mammalia; order Primates; family Lepilemuridae; genus Lepilemur; species Lepilemur ruficaudatus. The sequence continues at coordinate 46,975 of CAUYRT010005979.1, read as the reverse complement.
CTTACATCTAGGAAACCTAAGAGAATTAATTAAAGAGACTACTAGAAACTATTAGATAATTTGGTCAGGTGGTCAGTAATGAAACTAAATAACATACAGGATTTAAAATTTATCAAAAAAAATTAAAAATGCAATTGAAATTAATTTGATAACAGCAGAAATCATAACATAATTAGGAATCAATTTGATGAGTGAGACACTTACATGAAGAAAACCATAAAGCTTTACTAGGAGATAGAAAGGCAGACAAATGTATGTCAAGATATACCTCATTTTGGGTAAGAAAATTCACTCTTACAAAAATGTCAAATTTTATTTAGTTTTTCTCTAACTTAGAAAAGTCACTGAAAATTCGACGAACTTTTTCCTCTGGGAACTTGAAAAAAGTTTATTTGGAAAAACACGCATGAGAAAATATCCAAGAAAATACCAAAACAAACAAAAAGACTTGGCTGGTGATTAGAAGGCTGCCGTGTGGCACAGTTACAGACAAGATGTAAGAGGAATTTTAAGTCCAAAAATAGACCTACATTCTTAATAAACTTGTGGTATGAAAAAGAAACATTTTACTTCAGCTGGGGAGAGATAATATTGGGCATATTGCATCTGTATATAGTTGGGATCATGAAAATATCAGGGGTTAATAATAGGCGTCACAAGGAAGTGTGATCGAGGGATGATAATTAGGGCTTAGGTTTTGCCACGGGTGGCAGAAACCCCAAATATCTGCAGCCTTAAAAGGTAGGCATTGCATTTTTCTCTCCTGCAAGAGGCTAGAGTAGGCGGTGCAGGTTCTTTCCGTCTCATTATTCTTCTTTGCTTGGACTCAGCCATGGTCCGTCTGTGTTCCATGAAGCAGGGTATAGAAAAAGGATGAAGGAGAATGGTGCAAAAGGCCCACTCATGCATGACCTCTCTTAAGGAATCTTCTCTGGATCTGCCACTTACACTTACATCCTATTGGCCAAAACTAAGTCACGTGGCCACACTCACAGCAAGGGAGTCTGGGAAATGTATTTGAAGACGTGCTATTTGAGGACATCTAGCAGTCTCTGCTGCAAGAGGATTGAGACTGTTATCGGGGGAACACTTATACTTTCTGCCTTGCATATGTCTTCATTCTTTCAGGATTTCTACAATAAGCATATACTGCCTCTAAACAATTTAGAAAGAGATGTTTTTGAAAAGAAAAAGAAAAAAGCTTGAAGGAAGCACTCCAAAATGTTAATTGAGGTCATTGCCGTTCACTGAAGAGGCCAGACATCCCTGCATCTTTATATTATTCTGCATTTCCAAATTTGTCTAAAATGGGGATGCGTTATTTTTATATTTAGGAAAAACTTCGCTCCTACACCTCCTCCTGCCCCCATGACCGGGAAAAGAAGGAACCCAGTCCTGCTCACCTAAGGAGGTCCAGAATTTCAGAATTATTTACTTTCCTCTTCTTTTACAGGGCAACAGCCTTTGGAATCCTCAATGGATTATGCAAATTTGGCGCCATCCTGGGAAACACCATCTTTGCTTCTTTTGTTGGGATAACCAAAGTGGTCCCCATCCTTCTGGCTGCTGCTTCTCTGGTTGGGGGTGGCCTGATTGCCCTTCGACTGCCAGAGACTCGAGAACAAGTCCTGATGTGAACAATCTATGGGGAAAGGAAAGGTTGATAGAATCTTGTCCAGGACACGTAAATGCATCCACACTTCCTGCCTGTCACTGTCTGGAGGACACCTTGGGTAGCACAGGAGGAGAAGTTGATTTTGTGACCCTTAGTTTAGGACTCACGTCAGCTGTCAATGTGTTTGTAACTCAGGTGACTGATTTGAGGGTGCCACGAGCCACCCTTAGAATCACAGAGCTGTGTGTTTGGCTTCAGGTCTCCCCAGCCCAAGGCAGGGGGAGGACCCTTCCATGAGTGCACACACTGAGCAGGGAGTGCGCATTTCCCCAAGTGAAGTGCAAGGACTTATTTGCATTTCAAAAGGAATCTGAGGATGAGAAACACTCAAGCCTTCCATAAAGCTCCTTGGAGCCCAGTGATTTAACAAATTGTCTTGGCTGGAAGCTAGAATCATTATGTGAGCATTGGGCTTGAAGTACAGGATACATATATTTTTTGCATTTAAGAGTGTCACCTATCATATTTTCCACTTGAAAATTGGCACAATAGCATTGAAAATACTCTGATATAGAAAACCAAATATTTGAGCAATACCTATACAGATCTCTTTCCCCTAAGTGTCCTAAGCTTTCCTTGATGATTAAGTGATAAATTTAAGAATGCTATTTATTTCTATTTTGCTCTATTCAATGCAACTTAATGGGATAGGTGTTCTGTAAACTAAGTTTGTATATAACTTTACTTGGGTTTAATTGCCACGGGTGGTATCTGCAAATATTGCCAGCATTTTAGCCATATTTTGGGAGAACTTGGTGTTTGAGGTCCCAGGAAATTAGATCTGATCGAATGAAATGCAAACACAATTTCTTATAGCCATTTAACTTGCTGTCTGGAGGATGCACTTAACAAACTCATATTGTACAGTTCATTTAATCCAGGCGCTTTTCTTCGTGTGGGTGGAGTGTGTAGTTACTTTTCTCTCTTACCCAGATCACTTGTGAAACTCAAGCTCACCGTCTTCAATCCTGGCATTTGAGCCTGCTGCTCACCCAGATGCAACACTGGGAAGTGTCCAGTGGCCTCTGGCGCTCTCTTTGTACGCGATAATCAAACAACATGGGGGACGGAGGGAGGGATGGGGAAGTGTAGCCACAGTTCTTCCAAGTGTAAATACTTTCTGCTTGTTTTAGCAGTAAAACGCTATCCATGTTTGTTATAATGGTCAGGTCCCACGAGAAATCTATGCTGTGTGTTCAGGGCTTTTGAAACAGAGGCCATGGAGTGGGAGTGAGGGAGCTAGTGGATGTCAAATATGTTTATCTTCAGTGCTCTAAGAGAACTCTTTCCTGAAATCCAGTTAGGAACACGAACAGGGGTGTGAGTCGGGGAGGAGCTAGGACAGACTGCTCTGGCCAGTGACAGCAATAGATCGAAGTCTTGACTACATGGCAGAGAAACAACTTGTTGGCCCTCAGAACTGTCTAGCAGGGGAAGGGACAGTGAGCTATGAACTCCTGCCACTGGGGGTGAATTGCCCAGGCCCAGTGAACATCAGTCTGCGAGAACTAGTTCTTGGAGTTGATCTGCAATGCTCCCCATGAGCATACAGTGCCCCACTTTCCCTACCAGAGATCTCCAGATATTTAAAACAGAATAATAATGTCTGCTTTGAGGGTTTTTTCAGTTTTGGAAAAACGCTTAGGTCCTATGATAGCTTCAGGCCATCTTTCTGTAAATTTCTTGGTTAACAGGTTGACAGGGGTAAGTGGTAGGACACCTCTCCACCCTCCATTTGAGGTCAGTTTTAATGGTTAACATGTTTACTCAGTGTCTCTTGCGTCCCATCTATTCATTCAACTCTGATTTGACACCCTGATTCCCCTAAATATATATATATATAAAATATATAAATATACTGCTGCGTATTAATGTTTCTCTCAGTGTTTCATAGGGTTACCTAACATAATGCCATGTCGACAATGAGAGGCCTGGTGTAATATAGTTGTAATATACTCTCCATATTCTTGTGATATGAAATACAGTGGCTGGGTTCATAAAAAAGAGTTGTGTATATCTGGGGATTACCACATCTCCTATGACATTATTCTTCAAGAGGATAATATAATTCGATGAGAAGCTACCACTTAAGAAATTTGCAAGCCAGAGCCTGCATTTCTAGTTAAGATGGATCTTATAAATTTAAAATCTGATTAATTTTTGAGTGCTGGGGTGGCTGCAATAATTTAGGGGTTAACTCCACGTGGTTTCCAAGCTCTAACTTTTACATTGTCTTTATGGCTCCTTAAACCAACCACCTAGCCAGCCGAGGGTATTCCCATCTCATCCATCACTTAGGGCTTTGTAAAGGGTGCAGCCCAGCTTTCCCCATGAAGGATTGTCTGGCATAAGTACCTGGCCACTTCTTAAGTGCTGTCACTCCTGCTGAGATAAATGTGTCTTTAAAAATAGTCTCTGTGGCAGGTCGTTGGGGGATAATGTACAGCATTCCTGGTCCTCCACTTCTTTTTCACTTCATTTTATACCCTGAGAAACTCCCAGGGTCCCCCGTGGAGGGTTAAGGGGGCGAGGCTCTCCTTTGTCGAGCAAATCTGTTCACAGTTCGTGATGATGTATTTTACGACGCTCAGTTTGGGAGTAGTTGCTTCTCATAGTCTCAACTGTATTGTGTCATCTCCTGATGCTGATTTTTGATCTTATGTTTTATTAAAAATAATTAGTGAAAGAGGTGTGCCTGTTTGTGCCATTTGTAGCACGTTACCCTGAGATCATGTGATAAATTAACACCAAACCTAGGTTCCCTGGTTCCTTGTGTTAGCTCGTCAAAACTAATAATAAGAACCACTGGAAGCAAACCTTTAAGAACTGGGGTTAGAGATTATTTTCAGGCACTAAGCTCTCTTCTGTATTCCCAGATTGACTGGATCAGCTGGGAGAAATGCGGAGCGTAACTTCCTTCAACTTTTTATGTTTCGCTTAGGGAGACCTTGAGAGGTTAGACAATGTGGCCGAGGTTACGTGTAGTGCTGGGTGTGGTTACAAGGCCACAGCGGTGCTTGCTCTGCAGTTCTGGACTAGTAGTCCCTGGCTCGCTGACATCCTGTGACAGAGCCCTCCATACAGTCCCTGGGCAGTAGGACAGTGTGATCAACACTTCCTTCCCCTGGGGCCATTCAATGAATACTCATGTGGTTTTTACCTAGAATGAGTGGAAGGATCAGTATAAACATGGAAAGATTAGTAATTATCCATCTATTCAGCCATCCATTTAAAAATCCTTATGGAGACTCTCTGCTAAGCCCGGGGACCGGGTGGTGGAAAAATTGGTCGCCGGTCCTGTTTCCTGCCCCAGCCCACTCAGAGCGAGGGGCAAGATGGATATCAAATTGGCTGCAAACACAGAGCACAATGACCTTACGATCAGCACAGCTTTTGTTCGTAAGAAGGTTCTTCACCACTTCAGCCGTCAGCTGTGGATTTCCCAGTGTGGCTGCTCCCTCCCGTTACTCTTTTCCTAAAGGAGCGCCTGATTTCTTATCTTTATAAACCAGGTAAGGGAAAAGGTGCACTTGCTCATTTTCTACAGATGTAATCAGTTTTTACTTAACCAGTTTTACGGAAAGTTCTATGTGGACGAAGGGCTGGGGCTGGGAACGCAAGCAGGATATTGGTTAGTCAGGGCAGGATGCCCGGTCGCCCTGGGAAAGGTGTTTCTACCTCTACTTTTGGCTTTTCTAGGAGCCATGTGTGCTAACTGAGCTAACACTGATGCAATATTTGGGATTTAGTGAGTGGGTTGGATGGTGTATAACTGAAAACCCAAATAAGCCGATTTATAATAAGTTTATAATAAGTTAAAGGTTTATTTCTCTCTCATATGAAGGGAATCTGGAGGAAAGCAAGTCATGCTTGATCTGATCGTTTGGCTGCCTCATGGGCTGAGAGGGCTGTTGAAGTGCCGGTCCTCACATCCATGATTCAGGCAGGAAGCAGAAGGAAGGGCAAAGGGGAGCTGCGCCTCCCAGCTGAACCAGCTTCCCTTGAAACTGTTCTCCTGGAAGTCCCGCCCAGTCACTTCCATGTGTGTATCACTGACCTCCCTTTGTTGCAGGGGAGGCGGGGAAATGTATTTACTGGGAACATTGCCGCCTTCCTCCAAATTGAGGGTCTTGGCACTAATGGAGAAAGCAAGAAAGGTTAGGTGGACCCATGCTTCTTAAACTTGTGTGTGCCTCGGAATCACCTGGAAGGGTGTTAAAGCTCACACTGCTGGGCCCCATCCCCAGCAGTCCCGATTCGGTAAACCTGGGGTGGGGTCTGAGAATTTGCATTTTTGATAAACTCCCAGGTGATGTCAATGGTGTCAGTCCTCAAGCTTCATTTTAAGTAGCACTGACACCCTGCCGATAGGCAGTACTTTGTTTCGTTAGGGGAAGTTCTATTGCTCTGATAACTTAAAACCAGCCCAACCAGAAACTCACAAAAGCTAGCAGCCCGTGAAAAATGATCACCATCTTCCTGGAGTTCAGAGATTAGGGGAAGTGCAACAGTAACTCAAAAAGGTCAGTAAAAATATTTCCTTCCCTAGAAACTGCTTGGTTTTACTCAGGCCTCGTCCTTATGGGCCCATGTCTAGTTGTGGGGCTCTAATTTTACTTCCAAGGCTCTGCAGAGGGTGAGCCCTTTCACCTGAGGGTGGATGAGCTCCATTTCGACCATTTCCTCCTGGCAACGACTTTTGTAGACAAACATGCTGATGGCACATCGTAATTCACTGGGCTTTCTAATTGGACTCTGATCCTACAAGCCTTCCCCTACCTAGGGACACATAGGGGTGATAAAGACATGGCCAGATGTGAGCCTGACCTGCTGACAGTCCACCTGAGCTTGCTTAGAAATGACTCTTAAAAAGGGTGAGAAGCTTCCTCCTTCAGAAAGGAGAAAGACTGAGTGGGGTAAGTCCCTCCACGGAGACCTCACGTAACACAGGTTTACAGAATCGCTTCCGTGAAGTCCCCGCTTCCAAAACATTGTGCTATCTCACATGTAGGCACAGCCCAAGGAACAGTTTGGAAAATAAATCACATAACGCTTCTGATTTTAAGGCAAGCTCAGAGCACGTTTTGTTTAATTTGTAGAGAGGCACTGTGGGGAATTTCTGTGCATGGCTTTTGTGGCAGCAGTGAGGTTTCAGAAAAGATCAATGATGAAATGAAACAGAGACTAGAACTAGCCGCAAATGTTAAATGGAGATATAAAAGTTGTTACAGTCATTGCTGATTACAGAATGAGAGAGAGATTTATTTAGCAGGACCATCCTATACCCGCCAGAAGGTTCAATTTATGAGCCGGAGAACAAAGAGTTACCATCATCTCACCTTCAAAGGCACATTTAGCTGGCCATTGACCTGTGGTCCTACTGGCTTAGAATATTTTAAAAAATTTCAGAGACCATAAACATGTATCCTTTAGAAGGCAAAGGTCTTCCAGGAGCTGTCCTCTACCAAAGTTAATGTGTTCACCGCATTTGATAACTGCGCTAGATAGACAGGTTTATTTAATCATAAGTACTGTGGCTCAGGAGAGCGAGCCCCTCACAAATGACTGCCTTATCCTCCACGTCTTACACATGATATATAATCTCTTCATTCAGATTTCCCTAAATCATCATTTCAATAGGGAAGAAACAAAAGGCCTGTAACAATAGCTTTCCAAATCACCACAAAATGCAAAACATGATAAGTATGTGAAGTCATGCATAAGTAGCTTGATTTAGTCACTCCACGATGTATGCATATATCACAACATCACATACGTCATAAATATATACAATCTTTACTTGTCAATTAAAAATATAGATAAAAATTGCTTCCCAGGAAAATTAGATTTTGGACTGTATCACAAAGGACTTGCTTAAAAATGCTTAGAAAAACAACTGGTGAGTAATTGATCCACAAATTACAAATGACTCTGAGTTAATAAAGCATTTCACGGAAAGAATGGCAAAGCAAATTCTGTAGACTCCCCAAAGTGCTGAGAATGGTAAAACTATACTTGTTTAAAATGTATCTTATGATATATTTATTGCTATTCTAATGGTTTTAAGAAAGATACTTTTCAGAAACCGAAGTTCTATATATTTTACAGTGGAAATATCAATATTATTATAAACTAAAGATTTGCAGACAGAGTTTTGGTAGTACATAGTTACGCTGGGACAAGGAAGGCAGGAAAAGAGTGTTTTATAGGTAGCCCTAAATACACAGATGCTTGTCAGTAGGTTTAGTAGATGGTTTGGAAAGGTAGCCCGACTTTTTACAATGGCATTTTGGGGAAGTACATGGAGGTATTTGTGACATATAAAAATAGAAAAAAAACCCCATAGTAATTTTGGTTTAATGTACACACTGTGGATGAGTCAGTTTTGATTTATGCTATTTTTACATTAGGGATAAAATATAAAAGATGTCCTTAAAGCTTTTGAAATATTTACCAAGTAGTTAAATACATATTTGTCAATTTTGTTACATTTTAAAATGGGCCAAACATTAAAATAGCTGATCCATGCATTTCGGCTTTCATGAATGGAGGAATATTTAAGGTTATTTTTCGGCATGAGATTGGGTCCCATCTAAATCCTGGAAGTCCCCAACCCTAACAGACTAAGAAAGCATTTCCATGTTTTGTTGTTAGTTCTCTGTTCTTGATACATTGGGTCAAGCAGATAAAATAAATTAAGGTATTAAAGGACTCTTCTTCAAGTTTGGTGGTCCATCTTTTCATATTAATTCATGCTCGTGAATCTCTTTTTTACTTTTCTATTCCAAAGTAGTGGCCCAAACTTGGAAAGTTCCAAATAATCTTTGGGCTCCAATGAGCAATTCTGGAAGATGAGCAGGGTTCTTTCTCTCTGGTGGGAGGTGGTCCAAGATAGATGCCATTTTTGGGGAGAGAGGAAAGTACTCAGATGTGGGCAACTATTCCTGGTCTTCCCGGAATATCTGGCCAGTGATCTTGAATCATTCCTCCAAAAACTGCTACAAAAGGCACCAGCTTAATCCTTTGACTAGATGGGACACATCTGTCTCTTCAGGTGGGAGCTGTGGAGTGGTGCTGTCTGCTACAGCAATACGCTCCTGGAATGTGGTGCCTCGGAACGGAGTTAAGACAATCTGGCCAGGTATGCAGGTATGTCCAGGTGTGTGGTCCTGTGAAGTGCTCTGAGAATTATAAAGAATGCTTGGTAGGTATGGAAGGCATTTGAAATACTACTGCTGTTGAGGAAGTGTGCTGACACGCAGCCGGTGGAGGAAGATGTCTCACTGGAAGCCCGCCACTGTTCTGTACAGCACCTTCAAGTTGAGATGATTAAAAGTCAGTTATGCTCCACAGTCCTGTGTCAGGCTGTCTAGTCCTGTGGTACCGTGGCTGAGAGGAGGACACAGAACCGCAGGATGTGAGCCATGAAGAAGTTTTAAAGGGGATGGGCACAGGGACCCAGTAAGAATGACCTGGCAACTGACTGTGCAGGTCTTGACCACGTGCCCATCTAGAGCTGCTCATGTTAGTCTGTAGATAATTCCATGAATGGCGAATGCAATGATTGAACTATCCAGCTGATGCTGTACGCGTGAAATGGCCAAAGCCACTTTTGGCTTCTCTTCAAATTTTTCATGCTTTTGTTTCTCTCTCTCTTTAACTATTTTTCCATCTGACTGCCCCTACAGAGTGGAATTTCTCCAATGATCTATTTGTCTTGTTCTTTGGTACATTAAAATATTAATAGTGGAAACATTTGACGTGGTGGATACATTTTTAACCTTTAATACTTTGTGATCCAAATATTAGCAAACACTTCTTGAAATCTTACTATATGACAAGGACTGTGATAAAGGCTTTTAGACTATCTCCTCTATCCTCACAATAACCCAGCGATGTGTTATTTTCTTCCCTTTAGAAATGGGGAACCTGAGACATGGGTAAAGTAACTTGCCAAAGGCCAAGTAGCTACAGGTTGGGTATCTCTTATCAGAAATTCCTGGAGCCAGAAGTATTTTGGATTTTTTTGGACGTAGGAATATTTGCATTATATTTATTGGTTGAGCATCCCAGATGTGAAAATTTGAAATCTGAAATGCTCTAATGAGCATTTCCTTTTAGCATTATGTCAGTGCTCAAAAAGTTTTGGATTTGGAACATTTCGGATTTCAGATTTGGGATGCTCAACCTGTATTAAAAGTTGGAGCCAAGGCTAGCGCTCCCGTCACCTGCCATATATAACAGCATAATCGTCCCGCTGAACTTACTCCCAGATAAGCCTGGGTGTAGATTAGTCATCTGCTGCAGGTGTTTCCAGGCTCCTAGGCCAATATTAACCAAATTAGACACCACCTTAACCATAGAGGATCCCACAAAACTGTGACATCCTAAGACCCTCATTTTTTCCTGTGCATTGTGACTAACCAGTATTGCGTACATAGTACATGTCAGTAAATGATGAATGGATAGATGAATGAATACACTAGTCGAATGCTAATGAGCAATTAAAGTGTCATATTCAAAATATTTAATTACTGGATCAATTCAAACGCTGACCCTACTCTATGGCTATACCTCTGGATCAGGGTCTTGGAGGCCCCTGCCTTGCTGAGCATTAAAATTTTAGTTATTGGATGATGGAGAGGCCTGGAGGGTCCAGAGGAGGAGCCTGGTTCTGGAGGGTGATGTCTTCCTGCTAACTGGTAGGGAAGCAATTTAGCATTTTAATGAGAATGGAAGTACGGTGTGAATTGGCTGAATAGAAACCTTGGGAGCCACAAAAAGTCAACCTCAGTGCAATATCATTTTCTGGCTGTGTTTTCCAATTCCCTATCAAGGCTGCTGAGACAACACTAACTGAAAAACTTTGTGAAGTTGGGTTTAGTTTCTACCAGGTATACTTTTTGCTTTATCCCTAATCGAACACTAGAGGGCAGTAGCTACCTTGAAGATGCAAACCAGGTTTCTGCTCCAAGGCTGGAGCGTCCTCCCCGTCTGTGGCAAGTGGAAAGGGACCGCGTTTGAGAAGCACGGAGTACTTCCCTCTCTGTTCTTTAGGATGCATCGAAGGTGGAGATGATTCCAGAAGACATTTGCTGGAGGGCCTGGGGTGTCCTTCAACCCTTTACAATGTGCTGAGGTCTGAAAGAGGGAGGCTTTCCTGTCGCCCTTAGGGCAATTGTAGATTCCGCAATCACTCACGCAACACCGGTGTGGACACACCCTGACCCAGCTTAGCAGATAGCGGGCTTTAGCCCCTGCTCATTTAACTAGGCCTTCACTGTTTACTGTTGCTGGACCATTTCACATGGGCAAAAACCTCTGGGTGGCCTGGAAATCTGTGAGAGTAAAGGACAAGAAAGCAGAGGTGAGCGGTGGTTTGTTTAACTCTTCCGCATATGGGAGGAAGTTCTTGACGTTAACTGTATTAAAAACAGGTAGCCACTGCCCTAGCTGAGCTTAGAGGAGCAGAACTTTCCAGCACAACTGACCCATGTAAAGACAGATACGCTAGGAGAGGCTCATCTTGGGAGCCCTGAGGTTTTGGGTCCTGCCCTAACTTGTGTGATCTAGGGAAAGGCTGTGACATCCTGGGCTGGTTGCTTAACCTCAATTTCCCCGTCTCTAAAATAGAATAGGCAGACAGAATAGCTGTAGGGTCCCTTCAAGTTTTGACTCTCTACGGTAAGAACAATATCACCTGGGAATGCACAGAAAGCAAAACACAGACATGGAATTTCCTCTGTGAGTCTTGGTAGGACACAAGAAAAAGAGAACGCACATGGTGTGAGCTGTGCTTCCCTTCGAGACCCTTGGCAGGATACGCAGTGCTTTGCTAAGGTCACCTGTGGCTTCCGAGGAGGGCTGAGCAGCAGGTGACCCGTAAGTGTGGCGTTGTGGAAGGCAGTCTGGGCTCAGAGCTGACTTAAGGAAAAAAAGCGACAGGAAGTATCCACAGAGAAAATGGAGTTTAGCTTTATATTCAAGTCTTAACTGTGATACCAACAAAATAGTCACAGAAACTGCCTTTAGCCACATCAATGCAGACTAAAATAAGGTAATCAGAAAGGCCAGGAAGCAGCCTGCGGCAGGGTTGTGGGGTGGAGCAGGGAGAGGTAGTTAGAATAATCCTGGATTCAAATCCTGGCTCCACCTGGGTGGCTTGGGCCAGTGATCACCCACCTGAGCCTCCTTTTGCTCATCTGTTGTCTGTAAACGTTAGTTGCCTCTCGGCCTGTCTTTCCTCGAATCTGCAGTTCTAAGGAGGAAAATGTTTCATGATTCATCTATTCAATACAAATATTTCTCCCTGGGGCCAAATAAACAGAAAACGCTCCTCTAGAGACGGTACTTTAAATCTGGCCTGGACGGACTTTGTCATTTCCAGAATGTTCCACACCTAAGATGAGCACACAGGGAAAGAAGACCAGAGAAAAAAGACAGGTGGATGAGGATCCTGGAAATTACCTGCGTGTGAGTGCTGACGTGTTCCCTGAAACAGACCTTCCTGGCATTGCTTTGCATGGCAGAATTCGTTTTGGCAGGAGAAGCACAGAGACCAAGTGTGTGTGCAATGCCTGGGGACAGGAGGTGGGGAAGGCAACGTCATCACGGGGATCGGTTGCTGGACCACTCTCTGGACTTGCCCTAGAGCACTGTGTGAGAGCCTTAGCAACGGTGATGATGTGGAAAGGACACCTGCACGTGGCTTTGCGGGGACACTAACATCAATATGGGGCAATGGAAGCAGGCAGAAGAACATGGGGAAACATCTATATGCAAACATGTGGCACCCCTTGTGGGCCTCCGGAAATGACCAGGTAAAACTGTCAATGAAATTAGCAATCCTATATTAACAGCCTAGAGAAACTGCTAAGAAACATGGGTGATTACTGTAAATGTGACCCAGTTTATCGAAAACCACGTGCCATGTAAAGAATGAAGGAAACCGGGCTTTCCTCCACGGAAAAGAAATGTAGGGAGACTGGGTGAAGTTTAGCAGAAATTATAATAACCCTTCCAAAACTCTAGTAGTAAGTTTTCATTGAGTCTGAATGTAATGGCTGAGACACCAATAGAATAGTTTAGAATCATATGTCTTCATGATTTGATCTTTATATATTTACTTTTTGGGCTGTCTCAGATTAAAGAACTTCAACTTCATAATTTTGTTAAAGAATTTCAGCAAGCAAAATAATAGACTACCGGTAATTTACATAAACTTGCTTAAAAAAATCAATATTGCATTTGCATGGAATTCTCAGATGTAATTTACACTGCATATAGGACTTCCCCCAGAGAAGTCTAGCCCAAAGGAAAGAAGGTAAAGAGAATGAGAATGACTCGGATGACAAGGACAGAAGAACACGGAAGGTGAAGAGGCCAGGACATGGAACGAGGCCAGGTCAGAAGGGGACAGACAGCAAGTGGTGCATGCAGAAGCAAGGAAGAAGTCATCCTGAGACACGCCGTGAGTCCAGTAGGACAGTGTGTTCAGAGACGCTGGTTCCTCCACGGGGGAAAATGAAAAAGTGCAGAATCTTAGGTCACGGCTCAGGTCAGCACCACGCGTCCCAGCAGGTCAGAGGGAGGCAGTGTGTCTGAGGATGCAGGCAGAGTTTCAGGTGGGTGAAAATCACTCACAGTGCAATGATGGGAGAAGAATCTAGAACAGGAAATGGGAAATTATATGCTCGGTCAGAAATGGCCACGCATGTCTTTACTATAGCACCCAGAAATGACTGAGACTTCCAGGACAGTGTTGCCTGCTCTCGGCCCTACTTGTCACTTACTCTCCTGTGGGTGACTAGATACCTCCACTGTACCAACTCAAGTCCTCTCGGCCTGGCCTCTTGTTGCAATGGCTGCTGCTGTGCAGTCAGCCCCCCGGCTCTGACCAGTTTCCTGCAGCATGGGCCTCTTGATGCCAGCCTGGGGGGGGGTTGTCACACGGTGTGGCACCGTCAGAGAGCTGCTCAGCGCTCACAGATGCTCAGCTGTGCACTGAAGGGAGCTCATGGTTCATGGGCTAAGCCTCGACCAATAGTGGAGAGGAGCCGCTGGATACAGGCCTTCCTCCTTTGTACCCCGGGCAGATGATTCAGAGATCCGGTCGTGACTTCTCAGGTGATTCCATGAGATTTAAGTGGCCCCAGAGCAGGGTCCCCTTAGATAATGCAAGTGCATCCTGGCATTGGCTTTCCTTCCTCCTCTCTGTCCTCAGCCTTGCTGCCTGGAACTACCATCCCAAAGAAACTACTCTCCCATGAGCCTTTCTCTCAGGCTCTACCTGGGCACCCAGGCTAGAAAAACAGCAGACTACGAGAGTGAGAAGCAGATGAGAATCGCTTCCATGGAGGGCTTCGTGAACTCACCACTTCACTGCAAGGAGCAGCGGTAAGAGAGGTTCTCAGAGCAAATACGGAGACTTTCCCCATCCTTTGCTTGGCAAGGTGGCAAAAGCCTTGGGCAGGTACCTCCCAGGTTAATGATACTCCTTTTTCAGAAGTTCTTCTGCTCTTCACATAGAACGCAGACTTTGGGATTTAAAATTCCGTGCTCTTCTCCAGACCGAAGACTTCCTATTTCTCCAGGGCTTCTTTTTAAGACTCGGTTTACAGATCTGCCCACTGACTTGGTCTCCTGCCCCTGAATGTGGATCTGTTCGTTAATATTCCCCTGAAACCAGTCTCCTGAGAATCGGCGCCCCAACCCAGGTGTGGCCTGGCTAATGCGAGTACAGAGAGGGATTACTGCCTCCGGGAGTTTGAGATTCAGTTCTTGTCAGATAGTGGGGGCCTGGGTTGTAGAATGCAGGTCTTTGCTTTCAGGAAATTCAATTACAGTGCTGGAAGCGCTAATTACCTGCCTTAAAAACCAACATTATTAGCCAAGAATAATTATTACTACAAGGCGAGGGAAAGCAATCAGGGAGGAGCTCATCGTTAAAGCCACCTTCAATTTCGACTCTCCTTCTAGCAGCTAGGGGAAGGCACCCATTCTCAGTCTCCTGTCTATTAAAAAGGAAGTCCTCAACCATAGCAATCTGCCATTGAATTTCATTTATATTTTTTTTACCTTTGGTGTGAACAGTAATTAGGTATAGTGACAAAAGCACAACATGTGGAGGCTTGCGAAACTTCGGTATTTGTTATTTTAAGCTCATTTTCAGGATGTAAATGATGATTGGAGTTTGAGTTACGGCAGGTGGGTGAAGCGTGTGGAGTGTGAGCGTGTGTGTGTCTGCGTGTGCGTGGCTTTGTGGTTGCCATGACGACACCACACAACTCCCTGGGCAACTTGAACAGCGTGTAAGGGCATCAAGGAGGCTTGAAAAATCATACAAATAAAATCAGAGGGGGTTACAAATTCCCAGATTGGAAAACTGTATTTCCTTAAATACCTCTACCATCTGGGCACGTTCTCTTTTAAGATTCTGTACTCCAGATGCATTTTAGCCAAACAAAGCAGAGTTATCTTTAGTAATGTCAGATTAAAGGAGCAATAATGGAACGCAGCAATTCTAAAGAAACCCGGGAATTGGCTCTACGGTGACATTTGATTTAGCTGGTATCATTGGGGTGTCTGTGCCACATAAATGTCATGTCACCTGTCACGGGAGCTACCTTTGCTGAACTAGGAGCGGTGAGCTGGACAGTGGGAAGATTCTCTTCATCATTCTCCCTAATCGGCCTCCGCGTCTGCACCTGCCCTGTCTCTTCTGGGCCTACCGGGCCCCCGGGCTTCCCCCAAACACCAACACGAAAGGAAGGGTGATGGGGATGAAGGGTAACCTTGATGACTCTAATTCTCCACTGTCCCTTCTCCTTCGTCACAGGACTAGCCTGCTGGAAATCTGGCGGAGGAGAAAAGAAACACAAATGCAATTTCTTTCTTCCTCCAGGCCACAAAATCCCAATAATCTTTTGCTTATGCTGCATATAGTTTTAGGCTAATTCACTGTGTATTCCTCTCTCTCTATTGCTCTGATTTTTCCAACTCAATGGAGACTGCTCCTGTTTTTCTATTTTTAAAAATCTTTACTTGAAGTATAAAGTACACCCAGAAAAGGGCACCAGTTTCGTGTGTGCAGCTCGCTGGCTTTCCACGTTGGTCACACTGGGGCCTCTGAGCGCAGATCAAGATGGACTCTCAGCAGCTCCCCTGGGGTCCCTCCCACCTTGTCCGTCCCCCACCCCCCAGCACCCACCATCCCCATCATGCATGTGCTGTGTCTGCTCCTGAGCTCTGTGTACATGGAACCCACCACGTGTTCTCCTTCGGCTCCGGCTTCACATCCTCATCAGTGTGTGTGGCTGTGGTTGCTTCTTCTCTGTTGTATTTCCTTGGATTTACCTCAGTTTATTTTTTGGGTGAATATACTTTATTTATTCTTTCTATCGTGCATGATTCAGTCCCGCCCAGATTCCCTCTTCAGGACTGGAGGACACATTCTGCTCAGGAGAGCTGCCTTGCCCAGGCTCATGCAATGCTGGTCGGCATGTGGGGGCGGGAAGGCCTGGCCCCTCACCCCAGCGTGGCACAACTCGGAAGCGCTATCCCAGCTTCAGGGCTCCCTGTGCAGCCCAACTTCTCTTTTTGCCCAATCCTGCTTCCTTCCCTCCCCTAGGGGTGATGATTCTGAGAGCTCCCCAATGAATGTCCTGCACCCTAGCGCTGCTTCCCGGGGAGCAGCAGGTTTTGGGGTCATTTCTAATTTTTGGCTTTTGTAAGTGGTGTTGCTATGAACGTTCTTGTGCAGGTGTTCTGGGGAAGATGCGTAAGCATTTCAGAGGAGTATGTAGCTCAGAGTGGAATTGCTGGGTTTTAGAATTAGCCTGCCCTTGGCTTTAATATTAATAGCTACTGCCAAGCAAGGTGGTTGTACCAGTTTGCACTTCACCAACTGTTCTGTTGCTCTACATCCTCACCAACACTTGGTATCGCTTCTCTTTTATGTTAGCTATTAAAACAGGGTGTTGTGATATTTCAATGGGGTTTTAATTTGCATTTACATTGAAGCCTGTATACTTTTTAAGCACCTCTCCTGGGCCATTGGGACTTCACTAAAATAGACTTCACTAAAATCCAATCAGTCACTGAAAAATAAACAAGCAAATAACAAAAGCAAGTCTTGGAGGGGAATGCTTGTACCCAAAGCTGCTACAATATATTATCCAATGTGTCTAATTTCAAAAAAAAAAAATGAGGCATATTTAAAAAACAGCAAAATATGACCTGTACACTGTAAAAAAGAAGGCAAAAGAAACTGCTTGTGAGAGTGACCAGATGTCATATTTAATAGCAAAAGATGTGAAAATAGCTATTACATAAATGTGTTCACAGAACTAAAGGAAACTGTGATTAAAGAAGCAAGGGCAAGTGGGGTGACAATGTTGCATCGAATGAGAATATTAATAAGGAAATAGAAATTATAAAACAAAACCAAACGGAAATTCTGGTGTTGAAAATCACCTGACTGAAATAAAGCATTTACCAGAGTGGCTCAACAGTTGATTTGAAGTAGCAGAAAAAAGAATGAACAGTCCTGAAGACAGATTAATAGAGACTGTGCAAGAGGAAGAATTGAGAGAAAAAAGAATGGCAAAAACTGGACAGAACCTCAGAAAAGTGTGGGAGACCATCAAGCACACCAACATGCATGTAATGGGAGTACAGAAGGAGAGGAGAGAGAGAAAGGATAAGAAAAAACATTTAAATAATGGATGACATGTTACATAAGATTGTAACAAGTGAAGCGGTATAAAGATGTATAGAGCAAATGCTGTAAACTTTCACCCACAAGCGTGCTCCCTCCCCACCCTGAGGTAACCAATAGAACAGTTTCGTGTGTATTCTGCCATAATTTTCTCTATGTGCATGCAAAAGTAAGCAAATATACACATGCATATTTAGTTTTTCATATAGAAAATAGAGATAATATTCCACCGTTTGGATTCATCACAATTTATTTAGCTATTTTCCTATTCAATCATTTCCCTGCTAGATTTTCAACAACTATAATTCTATTTATATAACAGCAGACATTACTATGTTAAATTTATTCTCAACCATCTCTAGGCCAATTTTAGAAGACCAGAGCAAGGCTTGATTTAGAACAGGTTTAATAGACTTTATTGGCATTTGGAGGGCATGGACAAGCCCAGTTGGGATATTTAGGTGTGGGAAGTCATGGTGGGAAAAGAGAAAGGATGATAAAGATTAACTTGTTAACATCCCATTTAGGTTAGCCCAATTTCCCATTTAACAATTGTGATTTTGAAAAAGTGTCAGACTCTGTGACAGTACTGCACAGAAAAAAGACTATGACTATGGATTTTAGGGTTCTGGGTTTGAATTCTAATTCAGTCACTGTTTCTGTTGACCTTGGCCACCATAGTGCTGAGCATCAACCAGTCACAACATTTCGGTGGTGTACAACAATCAGGACCAGTTTAGCTCATGTGTCTAAACATGTGGGGCGGTGTCAGGGTGTAGACTAATCTAGGCTTAGCTCAGGGGGGTGGCTCTGCCTTGTGTGTCTTCTTGGAAACAGAAGACTCCACTGGTGATGACAGAGGGGCAAGAGAGCAGGTCCAACTGCAAAAGCACATTCTAAGCCTCTGTTTGCATCCCATCTGCTAACATCCGTTCAGCCAAAGCAGGATGCATGGCTAAACCTACAGTCAAATGGGCACAGCAAATTTACATGGCAACAGGTATGGATGGATAATCCTATTATTGGGGAGGGAATAAAGATTTGGAACCATAACTCGGTCTATTGTACCCATCTACTAGCAAGTTACTTTGTGCTATCTGACAGAAGGAGATAATATAATACTATACAGTTTGTAATTTTGTTGTGAGGGTTAATTGCAATATTTTATGTTGACATGTCATACGTAATCAGTGGTTATTAATTTCTTTCCCTTACAGAAGCCATCATGGATAATGTGATTGTTTATCTTCAAAATCTTATACAATGTTGGTCAAACTGATAAAATAAAAAAGTATGAAATAAAAGTCCAAAAACAGTAGATGCTGGTGTGGATGCAGAGAGAAAGGAATGCCTGTACATTGTTGGTGGGACTGCAAATTAGTAAAACGTCTGTGGAAAACAGTATGGGGATTCCTCAAAGAACTAAAAGTAGACCTACAATTTGATCCAGCAATTCCACTACTGGGTATTTACCCAAAGGAAAAGAAGTCATTTTTATCAGAAAGTCACCTGCACTCAAATGTTTATTGCAGCACAATTCACAATTGCAAAGATGTAGAATCAACCCATCAATTCATGGCTGGATTAACAAAATGTGGTATATGTATACTATGGAATACTACTCAGCCACGAAGAAGGATGAATTAAGGCCTTTTGCTACAATTTGGATGGAAACAGAGATTGTTATTCTAAGTGAAATATCTAAAGAATGAAAAAACAAGCACCACATGTACTTGCTATTAAATTGGAACTGACCAATGAGCTCACACATGCACAGAGGGAAATAAAATTTGGTGGAAATCAAGCAGGGGATGGGTGAAAACCTACCTAAGGGGTACAATGAACACACTTTGGGTGATGGACACCCTTACAACCCTGACTCAAGCATAACAAAAGCAATCCATGTAACCAAAAACATTTGTACCCCCATAATATTTTGAAATCATAAAAAAACAAAAAAAGTATGAAATAATTTAGATATTCTCGTCCAAACACGCTAGTATCATAATGGATTTTTGCCTATTAAGTTCCACTTGCATAAATATTTTTTGCATAGTTGCATCCAGAGTACCAGAGTATATGGTCATTCTGAATTTTTCTATTTTAAATATTCTTATATCAAAGTATTATCTTAAATTTCTACACTGTTTTTCCTCATGGTTGTGTGATAGTTTGTTGTGTTGTTGGGCCATAATGAAGTAAAGTATTCCATGGAGAGGTTGGGAGGCCTCCAGGCTGAGCATCCATTACCTGAGCTAATGTCCTGTTGGTTTTGGAGCGTTGGTACCTGCTGTGTGATGGTGGGGAGAGTCTTAGGGTGTGGGGGCTCTCGAGTTGCTATAAATCCTCTCTTCCCCGAGAGGACAAGCTAGTGTACTGGAATACTGTAATAAAGTCCTCCGTGCTGTGTTAGTGTGACTGCTGCTTGTGGGAGGAAAAACAGTCATCTGCGGGTGCTGTCGGTGTCAGTAACGCAGGGCACCCGTCTCCAGCTCCACCGAGCTGATTCTGTGGTCTCAAATATATTGGCAAGTTATAGGACTCAGTCTGTCGCTTTGTAAATTAGATGAAGGAGACATGTTTTACATCTAAAAACAGTAAATGAAACGGACCTAGAATTGGTTTGTAGAACTGGAAGACCTGGCTCACGAAGGGCAACGAGTAACAGGTGAGCCCTGCTACCTGGGCAGGTTTAGTCCAATTAGGGAAGCTTTTGTCATCAAGCTGTTGGTCTCTTTGGGGCCCAGATGGCAAGCCACTGTTGCTGAGACTAGTTCTATGGCCAATCTCAAGAGGATCCATGTCAAACTCAGAGTTTGGCAGCGAAAAAACCTTTTGTTTAGGGTAGTCTAAATCAACATTTCCTTGTGAATTGCCCAGGGCCCTCTTCAGGTGACACTAGCTCACTCTGTGCCTTAAACACTCTACCAATTCTCCAGAAGTAATGATACCATGTCTTAGGATTGCCCAAGAATTTCTTGTTCAGCAGAGTCTCAGAGAATGGTCTGAGTATCCACCGTGTTTTTCGTGAGCATCTTCTATTTCCCTATGGAAAGTCTCTCTCTTCTGTCTCTGAGCCTCATTCTGCACACCCAATGTGGGGTCCCTGAAGGGTGTATGAATGACGAGTAGTGAACAGCTGCGGCTCTGCAGCCGGCTGCCTGGGCTCGGCACCTGGCTTAGCCACTCAGATGTTGTCACCCTGCAAATCATTTGCCCTCTCTCTGCATTAGCTTCCTTTTTGGGAATAATAATGGCACCTATCTCATGGGACCGTTTCAAGAGTTAAGGAATTATTTAAAGAGCTATGTAAACTGTAGTGTCATGTAAGTGTGGCTTTTGTGATCATAAGATCTTAATGAACATCAATTAAATGAGATAATGTGTGTAACATTCTAACATATAGAGGACACTGCATTGTAGATATTATTATCACTACTGCTACTGTTAGTAGAAAGATGTTCAAGTTTTATTTCCTCTTGGATAATATGCCTGAATGTTAACTGAATGTTACCGGGGACCTCTTGCAGAGAAGGCCCTAACCTGCCATCTTTTCCCCAACGGAGTCTGGCTCTGTGGAGGTAATCGTTCTATGGTCATATATATAAGTTTAGAAAATGCTTCATGGCTGTTTGTATATGCTTGCGTGCACGTGTGTGTTCCTAATACATATTCAGACCATGGAGATATTTTCCCTGAAAACGTGCTTCGAATACGTTTTTCCATAACCCACTGGATGACTGAGAGTGGGAATTTCAGATGAGGAAGATTGTTGGAGGAAGTAGAATTCTGAACCCTTCTCAAATGATGCTAATCAAGAAACTGCCCTACTGGCCTCCAAGGCAAGTGATGGGGATTTATTAACATCTCCTCTGTGCCAGGCATTGATCTTGGCACTTCAAATGCGTTATCGCCAATAAAAATATGTTAATAGCTACCATGTATTGACTGCCTGGAATATGCCAGGCATTTTATGTAAATCATTTCTAATGTCCATGAGATTTTTTTTTTTTTTTTTGCAGAGTAGGTGTTATTATTCCTAGCTTCAAGGTGGGGAAGTTTAGGTTCTATAACGTGTCACGTGACATGTATTCGGGACCCAGTTTCAAGCTCAGGTCTGAAGGCTTCAAAGCATCCCTTTTTGAAACTGCGATGGGGGAGTTTGGCATTCTCAGCAGCTCTTACAAAGATTAGGGAAGGAAAGAGGAGAAGAAGTAATAGCAATAGCAGCTGTGCTCCCCAATGCACTCACTTGATTCCCAATGCGCACAGTCTGGACCCGCCTCCCTCCGGTCTCTGCTCCCACAGTCCCCTTGTGGGAGGTTCTTTCCAAGGAGCCCAGGTCTCCTCCTCTGAACGCACTTGGCTCTTGTGATTTCCTGTCTTTTCTCATGTTGATCCCTTTTCATGACTGACTCGACCAGTTCTCCAGGCTTCAGTTTGCCTTCCCGGAGCAGCTTGCCACAGCTCCTCCAGACAGAATCAATTGCTCCCTCTTTATGCCACAAAATTTTATGCAAACTCATTTACTGCAGTGATCACATTGAGTCAGGATGGCCTGTTGAGAGACTGAACGGATGAGAACGAAGCAGCACCATCCTTCAGGTAGACCAGGTACGCATTAGTCCTCTCTCTCCCTTTTTTAATGAGAATAGTAAAGCTTAGAGAGATCTGGGGACTTGTCCAAGGCCATACAAGTAGTGGTGATAGGGCTGGGGCTTCTGCCTTGATTTTAGGAAGCAGGACCCAAGAATGCCAGCCCAGAATGATAGAGATAATATGTAAATGTTCATGGACTTGTTTCCCATTCTCTTCTCCGAAGGAGCATAACTTTTAAGCCAGGATTGATCAGCTAAACAAGAGAACCCTTACAGAATGGGTGAATGAAAAAAGTATCTGTAACCTCCTATTTACATGCGTCTTAGTTTACAATCCACCCCCTGTTCTACCCACTTCAACTGTTACATCAAGAAAGTCACAGGGTGATACGATTTTTTTTTCTGATTGAGATAAGCAAATGTACCTTCTGGGGGACTCAATTAGAGGAAAGTGATGTCTCACCATCTCCCTCTCCCCCTCTCCATTTGGGTGCTATCTTTGGACAGTAGTGCGTTCTCTCTTTCTCTCTCTCTCTCTTCCCCCTCGCTTTGTGGGAAATTTTGCATTTTCACACCCTACAGAGGCCAATTAAAGGAAATCAATGAAAGTCAAACTTGCGAGGGCAGTGATCCAACAGGGGGGGATAAATGAGCAAAGATGTCTGTTATGACGGAAGCTGAAGGGCTAATATTGTCCAAAGACTCATTTGCAGGCCGCGGGGCTCACAGCAAGCTCCGGACCCAGAGGCCTTGATGAGGCAGAAGCTTTGCCACTTTTGCATTTTCTCGAACGTTTCCCTCTGCAGGCTTCAGGTTCAGGTCCTCGATCAGCTGGGGCTGGGAGATAGGAGGTATCGGCCAGAGCAGATGGGCTGCCCTGTTTTCCCTTCGGAAACTGGAGTCTGAAGCCATATTTGTACCAGGCATAATATTAATTATAGTTACGACCTGCATGGCCAGACTTCCTGATTAGTTTAGGGAAATTGTCTTTTGAGATAAGGAGATAATCTTACACCCAGAGTATAGTTTGCCAGTTCTAGGGAATGCCTATTAGGGCGGCATCTAACACTGCTCTAGACAATGAAGAAAAGAGCATAACCTTGGCTACGTACGGGGCTGATGCGGTGCCACTCTTGGGAACAGCTCCGTGCCTGGCCCGGGAATCTCCCTCATCTGTCACTGTCCAGCCCTGGAGGCTTGTCTTCTGATTGCTTTGTCAAGATAGTGCGAATGTGGCCTAAGACTTCTTAAGAAGATCTAAAGAGAGGCTTGGTCTTTTTTATTCATCTTTTTTTATCTCTTCTCTCTCTCTCTTGCTCTCCCCGCCCCAGGTCAAGGTTGTCCACTACAGTCTGGCTGCCTGCAGGTTACAGCGCAGGCCTTGAATTCACAGAACTCATTGAAAGCTGGGATTTTTTTTTTCTTTTTTTCTTTTTTAATCTTGAAGCCAGACTCTCAGAGCTGAACTGGGGAATGAGCCCGGTTACGCCTGGACTAAACTTGTCTCTTTCATTAATTCCTATTCCTACTAACTGTGGGCCTTGTATAAGATTCAGACTTTGACCTCCTGCCATTTCATAGTCTTCTTTTTGTTTTGTTTTTTGAGAACTGAACACTCTTGGTTATCACATCTCAGATGAATACTTTTATGTCTCTGTTTTTTACTTGTTGTTTTAAAACCTAAGTCTGTTAGAGAGTTGTGGGTGTAGCCTCAATTACACCTAAATGAATGATGATTTTCAGGGTAGTTGCCTTGGGTGGATATAGTATTATTTGTGAGCATTTAGGTACAAGTGGAAGAAAATTACACCAGTTAGGTTAAGCAAAAGGGAGATTTATTTTACAGATACTGGAGTGTCTCACAGAACCCAAGAACACAAATATGAGTAATTCTCAGGACTCCTTGATCAGGAACTCAGAAGAGCTCAGAATTTATTTTCTATTTCTTTCATCTCTGATTCTCTTTACATACATGTGTCTTTCTTTTCCTTTTTATAAAGGTTTCTTCCATCTTTCTAGTCTACGTCACAGAAGACAAGAATAGAATCTGAGGTTCCCATCCTATGGTAAACTACTCAAGGAGTGACTTTCTTTCTTGGTTCTGGTTCCAAGGTTACCACGTCAGCACTCTGGTTGGCTTATCTTGGGACAGGTATCCCACTCATAGGGTTCACATGGCATCAATATAGCTGGATATGGGTCTCAGAAGAAAGGTCAAGGTGTTCAGAAGATGAAAAACAGGCAAGAAAAGAAGAAACTTGTCAATTATTTATAAACCATTTGCTAAGCAAACACTGGATTCATTAGTTTTGCTAATTAAGTCAATTCATTTTCCTAGGAAGTGAGTAGTTGTAGCTGTTTAGTCTATGATCTATTAGCCTCTGTTATTAATTGGATTTAGTTACATAGAGAAATCAATTTCTTTACTGATCAAGCACTCATTTAAAAAACATCTATTTACATTATTCTTTTCCATAAGCAACTTATGATAATAACAAACACATACAGGGTTTATTGTGTGTAGGCACTGTTCTGTCGTGTGCGTGTGTATGTGTACTCATTTTGGTCCTCAAAATTTGGAAAAATGAGGACAAAGAATTTGAAAATTTGCCCATGAACAAGAGATAAAATTAGTGGTGGAGCTTGGATTTGAACCTATATAATCAAACTGGGGAGAGAAGACATACTCAAATTAACAGATAACATAATAATGCAATGGAGAATGTGGCTTAATGACTGTTTTTTAATTTGTCCTACAATTTAGAGAAGTTTAAGAACCACATGAACTAGTCTCATGACTTCATGTTTATTTTATTTCTTAACACAATTGCTGTTATTAACATGGTCAATCACTACTGTTCCACAATACCAGAGAAAATGGTTTATATTTTGCCCAGATAAGTTTTTATGGTAGCCTGCTTGAAAGTGACCATAGGGATGAGGGTGGGCAGGACAATCATGTTCAACTATCTGAAGGGCAGTCAAGTGGAGGATGGGCAGACTTCTTCAGGATCGTACCAGAGGGAAGAGACAGAAAGGATGTAGGATGCTGTGGTTTAAGTGTTTGTTCTCTTTGAAACTCTCTTTGAAACTTAATCCCCATGTAGCAGTATTGAAAGGTGATTGAGTCATGAGGGCTCAATGAACAGATAAATATATTTATAGATTAATGGATTAATGGATTGTCATGGGAGTAGGTTAGTTAGCTCAACAGTGGGGCTGTTAGAAAAGCCAGCTGGGCTCTCAGTATGCCCCTCTGATCCTGTGACACCTTCCACCAGGTTATAACACAGCATGGGGCCCTCACCAGAAGCCAAGCACATGCCTGTGCCATGCCCTTGGACTTCCTAGCCTCTAGAAACTGTAAGAAATGAATCTCTTTTCTTTTAATTACCCAGTGTCAGGCATTTAGTGATAGCAACAGAAAATGAATTAAGACAGATGAAAAGTAAAAGAGTCCAGATTGCATTCAGTTGGAAAAACTGGTTGCTTATTAAGTCAGCATACCCTTGGACAAGTACGCCTTTCAGAGTGGTGAGCATCCTAGAGTGTGGTCCCTGGGCCAGCAGCATCAAAGTCACCTGGACTGCAATGCCTGAGGGGAGGGCTGAGGTACAGTTAATGCAAATGTAGGAACATTCTGGCTGAGCTTCCCTGTGGTTACCAGGAATGGCACCCACCTGCTTGTATTGCCTGTAAAACACTGGGAGGGTGTACCAATGCTCTCAAGCAAGACTTTCCACAGTCCATGTGATATTTTAAGGTCCTTAATGTTACAGATTAAGAAACTGAAGTCTATAGATCATGAATTGGAATTAGAACATGCATCTAAAGACTTAATTCACTGGTAGTTACAGAAGAGACTTGGGTATACTATGTTGGTTGGTAGGGCACTGGTAGTGTCCAAGTAAGTGACCTCTAGGCCATTTTCACATGCATCAGAGGTTTCTGAGATACCTGAGGAGACTATCAATTAGGAAAAGGCCATTTTCATAATTGGGGAAACTTGCTTTTGGCCCAAACACCTTTGCTTACTAGACTGCCAATTTGTTGTAGTCACAAGAGAATCATAGAGATCACCTAGTCCAGTTCAACCTGTTCATTTTACAGATGAAAAAAACAAAAACAAAGCCTTGAGAGCCAGCTTGTTCAAGAGCCCACAACTACATAATGGCAGGTCCTGTGTTTTCAGAATGAAATTGCGCACTTTCTATGCTTCATGTCAATATCCACTTCATCTCAGCTCGCTCATTTCCATGATAGGTATGAAGATATTTCTACTACTGAAAATAGAAGTCATCAAGAATAAAATAAACATATATTAAAAAGCATTTTTATAGGTAAAATGTTATGGAATATTCAATGCTATTATCTTCACCGTTGATTTTTCATAAGATCTATCCTTTGTCTGTTGGAATAGGTTTCAGCCATAGGACTTTAATTCCAGGAGGGTCCTTGGAGGTAATTTCTTTCAAACTCTCATTTTACAGATGAGGACACTGAGGCCCAGGGAGGCCTATGTGACTTGCAGAAAGTCACACATAATCAAAAAGCTTTTCCGATATTGGACTTCTCCAAGGGTAAACATCTCACAGAGTGGCTCCCTGGAAATGCCTGCACAAAAGCAGGCCGAGGCTGTTGTCTATTTCACATATAATTTCCCCTCTGGTATTTGACATCACAAATGAAAGCACAAGGCCAGATGCTTAATTGCTTCTAAATGGAGGCTGCTAAATGATAAGCCACTTTTTGCCATCTTTTCCGTGGGTCATTGTGTCTTCTCCAAAGTTATTGTATTTTGGTTGTTTGTTAGCTTATTTCCAAACTGGGAATTATGAAAACAATTTTTAAAACATTAGAATGACTTATGGAAAACTATAATATAACATTTCTAGACTTTCCAGGCTTTATGCTCTACCTTACATTTCCATTTGGTATGCAATTAAATGACCATAACTGGTGTATTTCTCGTCAACTTTTAGCACAACAGAAAGCTGCAAATGGGAAGAGAAAGGCTATTCTTGGGTAAATATTCTTCGAGAGTCTGCTTTCCTTTCCTTCTTTAATAAGTAGAATTTATTCTTCTCAGATTATTATAAATAACATTTATGTTCATTATGGAAAAATTAACAAATATTTTAAGAGATAGAAAATGGAAAAAAATCCATAATTTTATCACTTGGAGATAATCTTTTTTATTATTCCAGTGTATGTCATTCTACTCTTTTTGTTTTTTACATTTTTATGGTGATAAAAGTACATAAAACAGATATGTATGGCTTAACACACAGTAATAAAACTTAAGAATGTTACTAAGCCAAATACCTGTTTTAATACCAATTTATTACTCATTCTGGTCAGGAAATACAACATTGCAGGCATCCCAGAAAACACCTACGTGATCACAACCTTCTCCCTTCCCCTTGGGTAATTACTGTATTTTTTTAGGTTTTTTTTTTTTTTTTTTTTTTAGTTTTTCTTTATAGTGTTACTACTTTTACATGTATCTTTACACACACACACACACACACACACACACGCATTTGCCCCTATTATTAACATCTTATATTAGCATAGCACATTTTTTACAATTAATGAACGAATATTGGTACATTATTATTGACTAAAGTCTGTGTTTATTCACATTTCTTGCAGTTTTTACCTAAAGTCCTTTTGTCCTCTGGGATCCCATCCAGGACGTCACATTGCATTTAGTCATCCTGTCTTCCTAGGCTCTTCTTGGCTGTGACAGTTTTTCAGACTTTCCTTGTTTTGGCTGATCTAAATAGTTTTGAGCAGTGTTGGTCAGGTATTTTGTAGGATCCCCTGTATTGGAATTCTTTGATGTTTTTCTCATGATCAGACTGGAGTTATGGCTTTGCTGGAGGAAGATTACAGAGGCAAAGGGCGATTTTGTCTCATCACCTAAGAAGTACATGCCGTTGGCATGATTTCTGACCGCCGATGCTGACCTTGGTCACCAGGATGGGGAGTGTTTGCCGGGTTTTTCCTCTGTAAAGTTACTCTTTTTTCCTCCTCTGCATACTATACCCTTTGGCAGGAAGATACTATGTGCAGCCCACATTTAAAGAGTGAGAAGTTATGCTCCCCCTCCTTTAGGGCACATTATCTACACAAACTGTTTAGAATTCTAGACAGATTTTTCTTTTCTTCTCCATTCATTAACTTACACATTTATGTTAATATTGACTCGTGGATATTTGTTTTATGTTTTTGGCTTCTGTCTTTCCTTGTTGCTGTTGAAGTCCGTTATCGATTTACTGCTATACTTTGAGGGCAATCTATTTTTATTCCTTTTTATGAATTTCTCTTTTTTTTTTTGGTTATTTTGCTTTTTGTCAGTTTGGCTATAATGCATAGAGGTATGGATTTCTTTTTATTTATCCTACTTGCGTGTTCTGAGCCTGCATATGTGTATTAGTTTCCTTCATCAGTTCTGAAAAGATCTCAGATATTATTATTATTTGAGACAGGGTCTCACTCTGTTGCCCAGGTTGGTATGCAGTGGCATGATCATACCTTACTGCAGCCTCGAACTCTTGGGATCAAGTAATCCTCTTTTTTCAGCCTTCTGAGCAGGTAGGAATACAGGTGCACACCACCACACCCAGATAATTTTTAAATTTTTTGTAGAGATGGTATCTTGCTATGTTGCCCAGGTTGGTCTTGGACTCCTGGTCTCAAGGGGTCCTCTCACCTTGGCATCCCAACATGCTGGGGTTACAAGCATGAGCTACCATGCCTGGCCTCAGATATTATTTATTCAAATATTACACCATTCATTTTCTCTTTCTTCTTTTTCTGGGACTCTAATCACTTTAAGCTTTATATGTCTCTCATCTCTCTTTGTGCTGTATCTGGAAAGTGTCATCTTTTTTTCTGGATCTCTCTTCATCTATGTCCAATCTGCTGTCCTATGTAACCGGGGAGCTCTTAAATCCTTTTATTATATATTTTATATCTAGACATTCTGTTTGTTTTTTGAAATCTACTGTATCATGCTTTATAGTTTTCTACCACCACTGAATATTTTCAAGCTTGCCTTTTACCTCTGTAGACATAATAATCACAGTTGTTTTATAATTAACAAGTAATTCAGCTGTCTATTTCTTCTGCTTGTTTTCTTTCACATTGTCTTGCTTCCTTGTATGCCTGGTAATCTCTGACAACACTCTTGTCATTGCCCTTTAAAGTTTATTTGTTCAGATTCCCTGAGGTCAAGGATGAATGTACCTCTGGCCTTCCTCCAGAGTGCCTGAGAAGTTTGAGGTTTCCTGGTGTATTCCAGTCTATGCAGTCTGTTCTGATGTCTGTGGGGTAGGAGGATGGCAGATGGATTTTGATCTGGTTTGCCCTTATCTTTAGGAGTCATACTTGATGAGGGAAAAAACTCCTGTTATAATTCCAACTTTGGGCAGACTTTGGGCCTGAACTTCTTTTTACCTTCCTGTACTGTAAAGCTTTAGGACCAGAGGCCCAGCAGTTGGTAATGGCAAATAGCCTCATCACTGTTGTGATTATTCACTGCCCAGTGTTCTTTATCTTGATACTTTCCTCTTAACATTATTAAATAATTATTTTCCATATATTCTATATCCTGATATTTTCCCTTTAACATTTATAACATAATTATGTTCCAGTGTTATCAAAAACTATTTTTTATCTTCACATATTTTTAACCACATCGATAACTTGAACAAATTGTTTTCAACAGAATTGTCTACTACCATTAAATTCTGATTATTTTTTAGATTTTTTATGATAGAAAAATGAAAATACTAAAAATCACAAAATTTCAAGTTTACGAATGGAGAACAGAAAACTGAGTTCAATAACTATAATAGGCAAATAACAACAACAACAACACCCCCCCCTGCCTCCACCCCAGTGTATCAATTCCAGGGAAGGCTAGTGAAGAAGAGAAATGGAGAGAAAGAGTGTTAAGTTCTGCCTGTGTTAGTATCTGGGCTTTGATTTCTGGACTATTCCTCATATTCTAGCTAGGAACTTCTGCTTATTTTCCCCTGCAGATCTAAAGCTAGCAACCATCAGGGAATGATTCCTGCTCTAATAAGAAACAGATAAAAGTCCTCTGACCAGTCCTCCCTTACTTCTAAAAGGAGTGCAGATTGCTACAGCTGTTCTGAAGACCAATCTGACAATATTTAGTGCAATTAAGTGTGCATATGCCCGGCAACGCAGCAATTTCGCTTTTGAATAGTGTTTCCAGAGAAACTCTCAGGCAGGCAGAGAAAGATATGTATATGAGAATGTTTGTAGAGCCAAAAACTGGAGGCAGCCCAACTGTTCATCCATAGAAGAATGGATAAGCAAAATATGACATGTGCGTACAACAGAATGCCACATAGCAGCCAAGAGGAGTGAAACGGATCTACAAATAGCAACATCTCAAATACATAATGTTAAATGATAAAAAGTCAGAAGCATAATGAGATCCAGAGCTTTATCATTCTCTGTTGCTGCTAATAAACCATCCTAAACTTATTGGTTTACAGAATTATTTATTATCTCAGCAGTTTGGGGTGGGCTAAGCGGGGGAATTCTAGCAGTCTCTCCTGGGCTCACTTATGCCCCCGAAGTTGGCTGGAAATTCTACTGCTGTTACTGGGTAGACTAAGGTGGCCACTTAGGAGGACTTTAGGATGGACTAAATATAGAACTTTTATCCAGTATACCTGGAGTACTTACAAGAAGAGGACATGTAAACACACGGAGAGATACCCAGGGCACACACGGGTAGAGGAAGGACCATGTAGGGATGCATCAAAAAGGTGGCCATCTACAAACCAAGGGGACAGGCCTCAGAAGAAACCAGGCCTGACAATACCTTGATCTTGGACTTCCAGGCTCCAGAATGGTGAGAAAATACATTTCTGTTGTTTAAACCTTTCAGTCTGTGGGATTTTGTTATGGCAGCCCTAGCAAACAGATGAAACATTATTTACATAAATTTTGAAAGTTCCCCCAAAGCCATACCATGTGTTTTCCACAGATCAAAGGTAATAAACCTGTGTGTGTATGAGAAGTGAGTAGACTAAACGCTGGAGAGAAGATGCTTATGAGGCAAAGGGAGTGGGATTGGAGTGAGAAATAACGTGGGAAACAATTTAGAAAGAGGACCACAAGTGGGTGGACGGCAACAACACATCATGTACTGAGGAAGGCAATCGATTCACATCTGTGGACCTGAGTCCTAAAAATAGAATAAAGTAAAATAAAATAATCTTCCCTGGTTGAGGCAGAGTTGGTTTCCCTACAAGTAGTAAGACCAAATTTTAAAACCTAATATTGAATACTAACTAGTATATGATAGATCCTCTCCTGTCATTTGATTCTTTACATGAAGATACCATTGGTCTCATTCGTAGGACAGGAAACTGAGGCAAAGAGAATTTAACTACACTTCCCACAGATGCACAGAGAGTAAGGAGTGGGGAAAATGGTTGTGCCCCAATCTGTCTGCTGCCCAGCCTGTGCCTTGGCAACTCCACGTGATCGTCCTTTGCTGAGCTACTTGCATCTCTTCAGTTGCCTAGACCCGCCCCTTGTGTCTGGAATCAGACTCCCCCTGCTCTTGGCTGCTGGTCTTGTGTCTCAGTCGTTGCTTTCATCAGCTTGTCTTGCATTCTGCTGTTTGCCTGCTTCTCATCTGCAGCCTGTTCTTCCTAGGTGTGGGCCTGGCTACTGCCCCGCATGGTGGCTCCAAGGTTGCATCCACAAGTCTTGAAAAAGTCAAGAAGGCTGAGAGCACAGGAACATAGCCAGCGGTAGGCAGAGAGAGGCATAGCTGAGACTTAACTTCGGCAGTTGTGGGCACTTTGAAATACAAGTGACCATATTCCAAAGTAATAGTTAGTGAGAGCTGATTGTTAGGTATAGAAACATTTTACAAAGTCTGTTGTTAGTAGCTTACAGTTGGCCTTGGTGGGAGTATTTACACCACAGAAATCAGCAAATGTGACAAATCAGGACTTGCTTTTTGGAGAGCTGGTTTATCAGAACACCTGTGGACAGACTGTCCGTGGGCTGTAAAAATTTAGGTATGCTAAAGGATATGACACTGTCTGTGTAGTGCAAGTGTCCGTGTTGTGGAGCCAGAAGACCTGAGCTCAAATAAAAAACTTCATAACATTATAGCCAAGTGACAAAGGGCACATTGTTTTATCCTACCGTAGCTTTGATTTTCTTAGCTGTTAAAGGTAGGATGAATAATACCTACCTCACCGAAGTGCTGTGGGGAATAAAAAGCACACATGAAAAAAATTTAGCATTGTACACAAAACAGGCACTTGAAAAATATTAGTTGAATTTGTCCAAGGAGCAAAGTCTAGCTGATAAGCCCATCCACAATGCTTTTAGAAAGTGCAAATAATAATGATATTCACAAATGTTTACTGTGTGCCAAATGTTATATTTTTCATGCATTGTTCTCTTACAACTGCCTTTTGTGGTAGATACTATTCTTTGCCACCATTTTAAAGATGATTAAGCTCACAGAGCTATTTTGTTTTTGACAGGGCTTGGTTCTGTAAGATTTTAGAGCCAGCTCTCTTGACCATCACATACTTTTGGGAAAGGGTGATACACGTTAAATGACGATAATGCATACAATAAACGGGATTACGTGTGGTGTGTGTCTGCCTTATTCAATTAGGTGTGAGGTCATCTGGAAAACAGCTCCCTTCGTATCAATTAATGTGGAATCACAGCGCTGTCAACCCCTCAGGGGCTACGGGAGATCTTTGCTGGAAAGTGTGCCGTAAATTGTGGGTCATGTTTTATGCAGTGCAGTCACTTTCTACGATCCTGTGGGATTAGAGTCTTACTGGAAGAGGCTCTATGGTCTGCAGCTAAACCAACCCAAAGCCCAATTCTCATTCCCAGATCCTATTAACAGACCTTTGATATGGCAGCGATATTCTACGATTAGTCGCTCCGCCATCTTCCGAGCCCGGGCCAGTTCCTTTAAAGAATGTAAAGTGCAGTTACTCGTTTCATCCCAGTGTCCTTGCTTAATCAATTATGCTGTATTTGGGCCATTAGAAGATCTCAATTTTTAAAACTCTATCCATGCTGCATTTCAAATAAGGGCAAAGATATCCCCCTCCCATCCCCTCCCCCCCGGTATTTTCCCTCCTATCTGGTGCCCTGTAGAGCAGAGGCAATGTAAGAAACTTCCTCTTTTGTTTTCACAGAAAAGAAACCTGGAAATGAATTTTATTTCCCTACTAATTATTTTTTTTATTCAGCAGCTATACTTATTCCTGTTAGAAGAGAAGCATCTTCTTTTTCTTTCCTTTCCCTCCCTCCCTTCCTTCCTCTCACCTTTATAAAATGATTTCAATAATAGATTATGTCTGACAAACTAAGTTCACTGATTTCACCTGTGGGAAATTACCAAAGTGGCACTCATTCTATTGAGAATGAAACAACTGGACAAAAGTCTGTTTGTATTCGCAGAGTTTATCAGATTTTTGAGAGGAAATCTGAAGTCTTGACTTGGAAGTTTAGCCTTAAAATATTTTGCATTATCCCCTAGTTACTGACTAGTGTTCCTGGATCACCTCTTACATGTATAATGCAGGTGACTGTTGGAGATCTTTCTTTGGTGCATCTCTGTGTGTGTGTGTGTGTGTGTGTGTGTGTGTGTTGTGCACACACACACTTGTGGGAAGTTCTGAGGACTGATTTAAAAAGATTGAAAAGTACTTGAAGAACTAAGAGGTGATTCTAAGTAGAACCACACCTTCTTTTTCTTTTTAAAGAAAGATTGAAAGAATCAAGTGACAGTGAGGAAAGAGGCTGGAACGTACCATTTTAATCAGAGAGGGAGACAGACCCTAGAACTCCCCAGCTGCAGAAGGAGGAATGTGAGCCTTGGGGTGGAGGGAGCATGCGGCTGGAGTGGGGGTATGTGGAAGGATTTGTCACTCCTCAAGGATGACACTATCTCCCTTTCTTCTGAGGATTTCTTTGTCCTTGCTATGGCTGGTTTCATGTGAGGATTCATGGCACATGGGGAATATTCCATGATTTGACTCTTTTCTCATTAAAGTAGGAAACTATTATAATAAATACTGGGTTAAGAGTCTGGGAATTAAGAAAAACTGGAATCCTGGTTTTGCCTCTTGTTAACTGTGCAAATCCAGGCAAATTTCTAACCTCACAAGCCTCAATCTCTTCATCTGGGTAATGGGACTGCTCAGTGTCTACCTGTGGAGATTAAATGAAATGATGCCCCCAAAGCCCTTTGTATAATTACCAGACACCAAGTAAGGGCTCAATAAATGTATGTTGTTTATTTTATTTTAATCATTTGTATGTATTCACTTTTTTTTTTTGGAAAAATTTAAGATACACCAGGTTTTTTCAAGTTCTTGCTCAAATATCTTTTCTGAGAGCCTTGTTTTGTCTGTCAAGGCAGAGCTTAGGCACTGCTGTTTCATACCTTCATTGGAGCTCAAAACATGTTTCTTTGCAATTTGTCTGTTTTCCTGTCATTTCCAGTACACTGAGCCCTCTTGACCAAAGGGAGTGTTGTGAACATTGTTCACCTTGGTGTGTGATTAACTCGTACCTAGGTTAGTACCTATACATTATTGTCTCTGTTTGTTCCAGAAGTATTTACTGAATGCCAGCTATGACCAGATATGGGGCTGGGACCCAGGCATACAATGGTGCTCTGTCCCTATCTTCAAGAAGCTCATGGTCTAGTGGGAGATACGAATAAATAAACAGCCAATTAAAATATAGTGCAATAAAGGAGACGCTTAGCTTCATTTCTTCTTATACTTAGAGGAGATCAGAGAAGGCTTCCTGGAGAAGTGAATTATATATAAAATAATACATTGGTATGTATGAGAATTTGGGGGTATTGCTTTAAGTTTCTCCATAAACAGAACCTGAGAAAAGGATGGGAGTGTAAGTAGTTTATTTAGCAGGTACTCCCGGGAGGCAGGATTAAGAGAGTAAGGGGAGTGAGGGCAGGGAGAAAGGCCAAGAGAGTGTTCATTATTGAACTGGGTACTGCTGTGGGCAGATGGGACGAGAACACCCTTTAAACTTTCCCTTTGAAGCTCCAGAGACTGGGGCATTCATCTATTGGCTAACTCCTCTATTGGATGAGGGTTGCCTCCAAGGGCATTGACTCTCTTGCATTTCTGGCTCTGCACAAAGGCTGAGCAAGCTGCCTTAGCTTCAGAAACAATTCCAGGCAGAAAGTCGGGAAATGTGTGTGGAAGGTGAGAAGTTGCAATGGGAACTCTCCAGCAGAGCTCCAGCTGAAATCACCTGCAAGGTGACAATGTACAATGCAGAGGGCCTTGGCCATCTCACCATTGGGGGTAGGGGGTGGTGGGAAATGCTTTGCCTTAAAACTCATGAACACACTACCATGATTCAAGGAATCTTAAGAGCTATGAAAGCCACCTTAGAAATTCCTGAGCGTACCCATAACTGCGTACTGTCAGGGCTCAGTTTGGCTTTTTTCTGTAATTACCCAACAATTATAGTTAGGAAATAAACCATTGGTAAAAAAAGTGTGACATATTCATTGGGTATGTGTTTGACTTAAAAATTTTCAGAATTGACACCTGCACTCAAATGTTTATAGCAGCACAATTCACAATTGCAAAGATGTGGAAACAACCCAAGTGCCCATCAATACATGAGTGGATTAATAAAATGTGGTATATGCATACCATGGATTTCTACTCAGCCATAAAAAGTGGTGAACTAATACCTCTTGTTTAACCTGGATGGAGCTGGAGACCATTCTTCAAAGTGAAGTATCACAAGAATGGAAAAACAAACACCACATGTACTCACCATTAAATTGGAACTAATTGATCAACACCTACGTGTTCATTTGGAAATAACATCAGAAATCAAGCAAGCGGGACAGGGGAGAAGGGGATGGGTAAATTCTCATCTAGTGGGTACAATGCACACCATCTGGGGGATGGGCACACTTATAACTTTGACTTAAACAGTACAAAAGCAATTTATGTAACCAAAACGTTTGTACTCCCA
The DNA here is from genome assembly GCA_963574885.1 of Lepilemur ruficaudatus. Taxonomy (NCBI): domain Eukaryota; kingdom Metazoa; phylum Chordata; class Mammalia; order Primates; family Lepilemuridae; genus Lepilemur; species Lepilemur ruficaudatus. The sequence continues at coordinate 10,911 of CAUYRT010005979.1, read as the reverse complement.
TATTATTCTGAAACAACAATTAAAAAAACAAACCAAAAAAATTTTCAGAATAAATTCTAGCATTTTTTGAAACTAAAACTTATTTTACATTCTCTCCAAGCCTGATTCCTCTATCCCCCTTACCATGTCTTGTCAAATCATCAACCCCCTGAGGAAGCAGCTGATATTGCTTCCTGTAAAACTAACCACTCTTAGCAGGAGGACAAGAGAAGACTAGAATGCATATCAATTCTCTATGTACAATATTTGAACAACAACGTGATGATCACAGTTTCCTCCTAGAGGTCTGGTGGGGAGGAAATGTGCCTCTGAAGATCTCTAAGGGTCAGATTTCAGAAAAGACTGAGCACAATCTTTAGTTCCCTAAGTAATTATTTCAGAAAGAATGAATGACTAGCATTCATTACTGTTAAAGTTTATAACCTTCTCTTCAAACTACTTTATCCATAAGGATTATGATTCTCTTGTGTGGTAGAAAGTGCATGTGCTTTGGAGGTGAGTAAACCTCCAAATTTTGGCCCTACTAATTACAAGCTCCATGACTTCAGGCTAGATATTTGATCTTGCTGAGTGTCCATTTCCTCATCCTTAAATGGCGGTAATAATACTTATTTCATAGTTTTGTTGCAGGGGTTAAATGAGGTGATATCCATTAAACCCTGAGTAGAAGGTCAATATTTACTGTTAGCTCCTTCCCTATTCCTTTAGCTAAGGGGGCATGAAGCAGTGTTGGATTCCCAGTGGAAGCAGAGACTCACATCTCTCAGGGGTGTCTCTCACCCGTAGTGTAGGCATCATTGTTGAGTCTCCAAAGCTCTGAGAAACAGACACAAATTAATTTATTTACTTATTAGGTTTACTATACTATCTTACTAGAATTATTTTATTATTTACACATTTGATTTTTTTTTCTTAGTTAAGCTTTCAATGGACTGTCCTCTTCTAAAATAAATATAGGAAATATTGGAAACAAACTCTGCTAATGGTCCCCCAAAAGAAATGTTCCCAGAAGAAAAGGGAACAAAGGCTGTGGACATACAAGTAACCAAATGGTCAATGAACATGTGAGAAGATGCTCATTCTTATAAGTAAGCATGCAAATAAACATAAATAGTATGAGATGTCATTTGAAATCCATCAACTTGCAAAAATTGCAAGACTGACAGAACTAAGAGACAGTGGGGTGGTAGGGCAATGGATCCCTCACACACTGCGGGGGGGGTGTGCAAACGAGCAAAGCTGAAGAGTAATTAGGCAGTATGTAGCTAACTGGGAAGTGCACCCACCCTTTGATCAAGCAATTGCAATTTTAGGTGCATATTCTGGAAAAACTCTCACATGTGTTCAGGGAGACATGTGAGCCTTGCCGTTAGCAGCACAAAACAAAGGGAGGACTATCTAAATGTCCAGCAGGAACCTTGAGTCAATATAGTCTAGTTCCTTAATGTCCTAGAATACTGTTCAAATGTTAAAAGAATGAGGTATAACCACACATACTGGCACAAAAAGATCTCTAAAATGTACAGTTCTATTAAAAATATGTCACAACCTTTTCATGTGTGTATAAGGAGACAAGTCTAAAGATGTTCACGGATGTTTACTGCAGCAGTTTTGCAACAGTGCAAAACTGGAGACAATTTAAACATTTACCAACAGGAGAATTGATCAATAATTGTGTCAGATTCATAAAATATGTTATTAAATGGCAGCTTTATTAAACTAGGGTTGTCATAGCAATATGGTTAAATATCAAATGCAGAAGGAAATGTGCATTTTTTAAAAGTTAAGAGCATGCAAAAATAATGCTATGTATCACTTAATATATATTTATATTACTTATATCTATATATACATAATTAAAGTACAGAGACAGAGGTACGAAAAATAAACACTAAACTTGGAATAACTGTCATGGGGGATGCAGGGAGGAAAGGGAAAGGAATGGGTTAGGACAGGGAGGTTTACCTGTCTGAAATATTTCTTAATGAAAATTGGAAAAGAAGAGTCCTAATGGGAAAGAAATCTTCCTCTTTCAATTTAGATAGAAATTTATTTATAAAATAAATATTTTTGAAAAATAACTTTTCTCATGTTTTACCTTCCATTAGCTATAAGATCTGGGCAGGAAATGGTCTCTAGACATTCTTCACCCTCACCTTAGACTTTCTGGGCATCTCTGTCTCTGTGTCAGTCATGAGCAAAGTTCAATGACAAGCAGGGAAATGGGACAAGCCTGTCTAGAGACCAATGCTCCAAACTGATGCCAGCACGTGGACCTCTTCATCTGCTCCCATCACTCTTTCACTCCTGACCCTATGAGCCCTTTGCCTCCCTCTGCAACCCCAGGACTGCCCATGGCTCCTTCATCTCCACAATCCCTGGTGAAGACGAGGAAATCAACACGTTTTACCATCATGCTAAGCTCCTGTGAGCAGAGCTGAACAGTGCCCAACTCTCTGAAATTTTCCTGCAGTCCTTGTCGCTGTGATGAATGAGACTTCTCCCCATGCTCCTTGGTTTAAGCTACCATGGATCCAAATGCTGGTCCCCACTGATGGAAAAGAGAGGGGCAAATACACTCAGTGTATGGGGGTTGTTCACAGTCCTTCATAAAACATGCAGTGGAAGAGGGATGCTTCTAGCAAACAGAGACTTTCTCCTACACTGTGCTGAATTCTCCCCACTCCTGGAATGAACCCTAATAGCAGAGGTTTTCTTTTTATCTCCAGGGATTTCTCTCCACCGGGAAAGAATGCAGAATGCCAGACAGCGTGCTCGTTAGGGTCTGCTTTTCGTTTCCTTGACAGTCTAACTTACAATGATTGCTTTGGGTGCATCCTTCTGTGTGGACATCCTGCCCGTGGCTGAGCACATGTTGAGGCCAAAGGAGGCGTGTCTGCATACGTGGGTGCAGGAGAGATCGTGTAGGGTTAATCAACTCCCCGGGAGAGCCCAATCCAGGACCGGAAGTGCTTTTTCACCTTGAACAGAAGTCGTGGTTTTAGGCATGGAATCCTGGGTGACTATAGTGTGGCTTGTTTGGGAGGGCGAGTTTTCTCCATCTTTGGAGTCAGGGAATGCAGGAGGCCAGATAGGAAATTTTGTTTCAGGTGGGTCTGGACGTGGCAATCCAGGTTCTTGGTTCCCATGGGGGAGGATTCCAGGTTCAGGATACTTTATCTCATGGCTGGCATGGTTTTATTTTATTTTTTTTGCATATTAAAACTCAGAGGAAAGCTATCAGGAAGAAGAAAAGAAAACCCTGCTGGGTGTGATTTATCAGTTTGCTTGATGAAGTGATCCTGCTGTGGAATTAGTTTAACTCTATGAGGTCTGGCTGTTCACATGCAGGACTCTGGCTTTATAATTCAATCAACGGCTTAAACATCTAGAATACAGTGGAGGTTAGAACAGGAAAAAACTCCATCCCTACTGATAGCTGCATAACAAGCCTAATATATTGAATACATCCTTTCACACACCCTTCAAATCAGCACCCACATTCTGTGCTTCAGCAAGGCTGCCTTGCTCTCAGGGCAAAAGAACTTAGCTGGAGGAATTAAGGGCAAGGAGGTTGAGCTTTCAGCCTGAACTTCTTAATGGAACAGTGATCTAAAAAATCAACTTTAAAAGTAGGAGAGTATAACAAAAGACTGAACAGAAACAGCCAGAAAAGACTGGTGGGGAAACCTGGAAAACAAAACAAGCCAAGTTCCAGAGCCGGGCAGCCTGGTTTGCTTTTGCTCCTGAACGCAGGCACGCCTCTAGGTTGTGACTTCACTTTGCGTCCAAATAATGAGTTCTGTTTGCCAGCTTTTCTGCTGGTTAAAATGACTCCTGGTTTCCACGTTAAAAAAAGTAGGAGCATAAATGTGCCTACAGAGCAGAGCAGTCTCATTCTTTCTAACTGCCACGTGGTTTGTTCTTCATGACTGACTTTCAGCCAGTGCCCATCATCACGATGGGTGTGCCGATGTTCTGCAGCCGGCTGCTGCTCTTGCGGGCTGTGTACATTCTAATCGGGTAGCGACAGTTTCATGCAGGTTGCTAAATATAGATAATCGTCACCTTAATTCCACTGTTTCATGAATTTATCAATATTCATTTGATCTGTCCTATATTCATTAACACTTAGTTTTTTCTTAGTTTTTTGCCATTATGCATAACACTTCAAATAAATACTGCACCTCATTTCACACATGCGCGAGAACATTTATCAGGCAAATCCCTACAATTTGAACTTCTGGATCAAGTACATTTTTAATTTGGAAAGATATTGTTAAATCATTCTCCGTAGAGGTTGCACAAGAGCAATGAGGTGGAAGGAGCCAAACGGGGTTCTGCTGTGTGTAGCAGAGCTTTTGCTGTTGCTCTTCACTCTCCGAGATCCATCTCTGATTTCACCTGTGGCTGTGCCGGAGAGTTGTGCATCGCGGTGGCTTCGCGGGCGTGGTGTCCCGTCGCCCGTGCACTGAGAGCCTCTTTCCGCTTGGTGCTGCAGAGCTTCCTTGGAGGCTGCTGGAGCTGCTCGGCCTGTGCACAGTAGCAGTCTCAGAGTGAGGTCGGGGGCAGCTAACACCCTCAGGGCCGCCCTATCGAGGGGGAAGGGAGGCAGTGGACAAGGGACCCAGTTGTGGGAGTGCTTTGTGCACTCCTCAGCGCAGCCTGCAGAGCCCAGCCCCACGGCTTTCCGCGGTGACCTTGGCAGTGCGCCCTCTGCTGGCCTTTTCTCTTTCCCGTCTCCCTCCATCCCCCTACTCCTGGATGCCGTCCTCACGCGGGCTCTGCGTATGGGGAAACCCAAAGTAAGACACTATGTAAGGTGCTACTCACTTGGTCACATGAAAAAATGATAGAGGTTATTAGGTTTAAATTTTTAAAAATTATGCTGGACTAATAATCCAAACAATTGGCGAATCCATTCTGCTGCCCTGTATTTGGAACTTCGGCTTCATGTACCCTTCCAACTTAGAAACTTGCCTGCCGTTAACCAGCATCTGCGACCCCATGGAGAAAATATTGATTTTAGAGATGGTCAAAGAGCCATGCTTCTCCCTCTCATAGGCTCCCGGCTCCTGAGTGGGGAAGATAAGAGAGGTGGGATTTGGAGCTGAAAAGGAGGAGAAAGTCTATACCTAGTAACTCAGAAGAAAGAATTAATCCTTTATTTACTGTATCTCCTCAGTTAACCCCTCACTGCCTTTTCTCTCCAGATTGCTTAATTATCTCCACATAGTCTAAGTTTTGGGGTTGATCTTTGCTTTTCCACATGGCAGCAAACTAAATAGGGCAACTGGGACCTTTTCAGAGCAATGACAAAATTTGAGAATCTAATCTTCAAGTTGCACAATTCCTTTTAAACATTCTGCTGTGGGAGTCCTGGAGCTAGAGGCTGTCTCCTCCATGACAGGGACCTCTTATAATACGTAGTATTAATGTATTCAAGATACCCTTAAGATGCCTTAGCAAGAAAATGGATGATAGCTTAAAAAATAGCTTCAAATCAAAATTAATGGCAGAAGAGGAGGATGAGAGGTTTGGCAGACTCCTCAAAGAAGTACCTGAAATAAGGATTTAGGATCCCAAACCCTCTGCCTCTAGTGTTTGTCAAAATCGTAAACTTCTTTTTCTGAAATTAGTAGCATCAATTTGTTTTTTTCTCTCCCCCAAATAAGAATTTACAATAATGGGAAGAAAAACGTCAAGAAGGAGAAGAAATAGAAATAAGACAGGAGGGAAAAAATTTCCAACTTGGAAAAGAACCTAAACCATGTGTAGGAGCAAGTTTCATGTTTTCCTTACTGGGTTTTCTTCTGTGGGAACAAGACAAATGTTGGAAGGTTCTAGAGAATTCACCCAGGCAGTGAAGATTGCCACCGTCTCTGGGAACATCCCTATCGAATGACTTTGCAGTCTTTGCCTGACGTGTCCAGGGATGCTGAGATCAGTACACCCAGAGACAAGACCACGTGCGCACAGTGTCTAAGAAGTCCTGCTCTTGGTAAAAATACTTCAGTCCATTTCCAACACCTCTTTTGCTTTGTGGATGAGGCCTTGGTCCATGATCATTGCTAAATGGCTCCACCTTACCTCCTGTCAGCCGTCGGCAGAGACTCAGATTCAACAGGAAAAGAGGTAGAGAAGGAATTTCTCAGTACACGGAGAACGTGTACCTTGCGTGCATGTGTGCAGGAGGGTGTGCTTGTGTTTGCTCTGGAGATTTTTTTATTTTTTAATGTTTTCTATTTATGAACTTATTAGCTCATTTGCACTTATGGGCAAGCTCCTGAGATTTGAGGGTGGATCTATGCTCTAAAGTCAGACATAAATGTGTGGAGTGGGCCGCCTGTGATTAGAGTTATCCTCATGTCAGCTTCCCTCGGTCAGGATACTGGAAGAAGACATGATTCACTTCTTCCTAAAGAGAATTTCTGGTTGGGCATGAAGGAGTGAGCCAACAGATCAGGGCACTGTTAGTCTTCAAAAGGCCTTGTTGCTAGTAGAAAGAGGAGAAACAGAAAAAAACGACCCTGCAGAAAGAAAAGGCTGTGCTCTGATGAGCCACGCTTCCCTTGCGATGCCTTTTGAAAGAAGACCAGGGAGTAAACATGGCTTGAGTCTGGGAATTCCTTTGGGGGAAGAACGGAAAGCAATTTCCCTGTAAGGCTAATATCTAACATTTGCATATCACGGGCAAGTAATTTTCACAAGTATTATTTTGTTTGCTCATCTCAATGGTCTTGTAAAGTAAGTAGCATTAGCCCTATTTAACAGAAGCAAATACAGGATCAGAAAAGTTAGTTGCTTTCCCCAAGTTCCTGGAGCACGTTTATTACCCAGGTGCAAACTCAGGCTCTGTGATGCCAACCCCAGTGAGGATTCCATCAGATCATCACTGGCTCCCCCAAAAGGGTGTGGCTATAAAGACAGGCAGGAGAGACCTATTATGACGGAACTATGGCCACATCAAGAACTAGCCTGAACCTCCAGCATGTTGCCCACGCATAAAATTCACAAGCATTCTATCGAGTGCTTTGTGTAACTAAGAAAGACTAGGTGGTAGTTCTTACGTCTTGGTCAGTAACAACACGACTCTTCGATTCTCTTTTTTGTCAAATTCTCTCTCAGATTCTGTGCTCTAATTAGCACTGAATCTCTTGCTTCTACCAAATGATTCAACTGATGTCAAAAAGTAGATTTAGCATTGCCTGTGCCTATGGAAACGTAGGCAAGCAACATCACTCCAGTTCTTGGTAACATGGGGATCACAGATCCATCCTTCGTGAGACTGCAGGAGAGACTGCCGTGATGATGCATTTACCGTGCTCAACACAGAGCCAGGGCAGAATAGTCGCTGTTATTAGTCTTAACTATTGTTAGTGCGATTTTAACCTAGCTGTGATTGCTAGTGCGTCTCTCTGCCTCAAACTTCCACGACCAGTCGCCGGCGCATCTGCTCCGGCTCCAATGCACGCTTCCTCGTGTCTGACGTCAAGGATCTAGAATGTGAGGATTGCTCACTCCTTTCTCTTTCTCAGAATTTGTCTCTGTTTCCTTTTCCTGTGACTTTGTTTAAGATAAACCAAGACAAAGATGCGGAGCACTCTTGCCTCAAAAGTGCTGTAAGTGTAAGATAATACCGCCAGGCTCATCTCGGCAGCCTCATCCTATCCTCTCTAAAGCCAAATAACAGCTTGTGCAGGCCAGGCCCTTGCTGCGAGGTAAGGAGAGTCAGGCCCAGTCAGTGCCCACGTCTCTGGGCCTGTTCGGTTTCAGAAGAGGACCCCTCCCTGTGACTCCGGGGGCAGAGAGTGCTTAATTAATTCTGACTAACGTGGAGCAGTCAGCCCCGCTCCTTCCTGAGAGTGGCCCAGGGGGTTAATCTCCCATCTCCTGGTTAATCGCTTTCATCCTCAGGCTGAATGAAGCCTCAATTTTCATTTTTGATTGAATCTGTCTTTGCCGACAGAAGTTTTCTGGGTAACTTGGAAAGTCCTCAGCATGAGATAATGTGATGGAGGCTGCTGGAGTTATTTTCTGGAGCCTTTGAGATGTCAGGGCTGAAATGAAATGTCACAGGGACGTCCCTGGGCTGCAGTCAGGGAGAAATGACTCCATGAAGGCATTGCCCTAGCTCTGTTCCAAGCATATCCTGCCCCTTTTAAGAGGTAACTTGGGGTGAGGGAAAGGGGGAGAGTCAGCCTTGGATTTGCCCCCTGGCTCTGCCACTTACCAGCTGTGCTACTCTTGCTGTGGAGATCATGTTAACATATTAACACCAATGACAATTGCTAATGGTTATGAGTTTTTTATATCCTCACTATCCAAAATGTGGTCCTTGGGCCGGCAGCATCAGTGTTTCCTGGAAGCTTGCTGCAAATGCAGAAGCGCAGGCCATACCCTAGTCTCGTGAATGAGAATCTGTATTTAATGAAAATCCCTAAGTAAGTGATGTGCTCTGGGAAGTTTGAGAAGCACTTACAATCATGTCATTTCTTCCTCGTTATGATACTGGAGTCTGCATATATACTCATCATGTATATTGCATCTCTTGGTAATACTAACAGCTACCCTGCTTTACATGGAAGGAAACTGAGGCTCAGAGAGGTCAAATGGCTCACTCAATATCATACAACCAGAAAGGGGGTTTGAACTTAGGCTCCCATCAAAGCACATGCTCTTAACCACTATGCAATTTGGAGGCTTAAATGAGATGCTAAGTGTCTTCCCCTCAGCACAGTGCATGGCCCGCAATAGATGAGCAGTACATGCTGGCAACCTTCTCTGTTCCTTCTCTTCTCTTTGTCTGTTCTGGTTATTTTAAGATTTCAAGATTCTCACTTGCCATGGCATTTATGTTGGTTCACTCCAGATAGGGTGGGTCCTTCCCAAATTCCTGGCTCTCCTTGACTGGTGCCGTGGTTCCTGACTGTACTTTGGAGGGAGTGATGTCCACTTCCCTTCGGCATCCTGAAGCATCTCCTGGAGGGTGTTACTGACTCCTCTTCACCTTCATACCCCCTGCAAAGAACTTGAAGATGTTTAGTCCTGTCCATGCAGCCAGGATGGAGAGCAACCCCCATAGCCAGGATCTTTTCCCTTCTTCTTGACAAGTATCCTGGGTTTTCCCAGGGCAGAGATGGGATGAGTTCAGGATTCTCAGCTCGTATTTCTTTTTCTCAAGGGAGTTGTATAAATATACAGCTCTTTGGGAGGACTTGTGGTTTCACAATGTATTTTCTTTAGAAAATTAAAGAGCTCTGATTTATAAATAAATTATTATTTTTTTTATTGGGGGAAAACTACAAAGCATTTACAGTACAATGTTTATAGTCACAATTTGTAGTGAGCTGATTTCCCAGAATATATTACCCCTCAAGTTGACTTATCTTTGCCCGATCTCGTCTGAATTATATTTTCTAAAGAGCTTCTTCTGCATTCTTCTGACTAAAAATATAAATATATTCTTTGGTGTCAAGTATTTCTATCTCTATTCTCTTTCATAGGGAATCTTTTATGCTAATATACTGGTCAGAGTCTGAGAATTTGCTGGTCCAAACTGTTCCTGACATAGAGAAAATTGGGAATAATTGAGTACTAGACAGGTCACCAAAATGTCAGATATAGAAAGATTCACCACACTCTGATTAAAATGTAATTTCCTAGCAAATTAAACATCTAATTTTTTTTCACAGGTCTAGAAAGAAGATACCAGACAGGTCAGTAGTTTAATCCTTTACTCAAAGGATTTTGCTGTTTCTAGTGCAGTCGGCCTGCCCTGCACACAACACCTTACAGTGGCACAGTGCTTGTGGATGCCCTTCCTGAAAACAGGGCTGTGTCTCCATGGATCTGTCTTTTCCCTTCAATAATACGAGAGAGTTCTTAGAGTTCTACCAAAATCGGAGAGACTTAATATAATGACTTTGGATAAAAATTAGAAAGTAGAAGAGGAACAATAGCGTTAACGGAGAAATTGTCTTTCTTTGAATCAGGAGGCTGAAGGACACTATGTCTGTTTCCAACCTAACAGTCTACATGCCTTCTGTTTTGACACTAATAGGGATCCCAGGCCTAGAATCTGTACAGTGCTGGATTGGGATTCCATTCTGTGCCATGTATCTCATTGCCGTGTTCGGAAACTCCTTGCTTCTGATCATTATCAAATCAGAGCGCAGTCTCCATGAGCCCATGTATGTTTTCTTAGGCATGCTAGGAGCCACGGATATTGTACTTGCTAGTAGCATTACACCTAAGATGCTTGGAATCTTCTGGTTTCACGTGCCTGAAATCTACTTTGATTCCTGCTTGCTTCAGATGTGGTTCATCCACACATTTGAGTGTATAGAGTCCGGCATCCTGCTGGCCATGGCCCTGGACCGTTATGTGGCCATCTGTTATCCACTGAGACACGCCACCATCTTCACCCACCAGCTTGTCACCCAAATCGGGGTTATGGTCGTACTCAGAGCTGTCATTCTTGTAGCCCCAACCGTGATACTGATAAAATGCCGGTTTCGGTTTTATCACACGACAGTCATCTCCCACTCCTACTGTGAGCATATGGCCGTGGTGAAACTAGCTGCAGCAGATGTCCGAGTCAACAAAATCTATGGTTTGTTTGTGGCCTTCACTGTCGGAAGCTTTGACCTCACATTCATCACATTGTCCTACATCCAGATATTTATCACTGTTTTTCGTTTGCCCCAGAAGGAGGCTAGGCTTAAGGCATTCAACACCTGCATCGCTCACATCTGTGTCTTCCTTCAGTTTTACCTCCTGGCCTTCTTCTCCTTCTTTACACACAGGTTTGGTTCTCGTATCCCCCCTTATATCCACATTCTCTTCTCTAGCATGTACTTACTGGTCCCTCCATTTCTCAATCCGCTGGTCTATGGTGCCAAGACTAAG
>CAUYRT010005977.1:0-17936 GCA_963574885.1 Lepilemur ruficaudatus | reverse complement strand
TCAGCTTAGCTCACAGCAACCTCAAACTCCTGGGCTCAAGCGATCCTCCTGCCTCAGCCTCCCAAGTAGCTGGGACTACAGGCATGCGCCACCATGCCCGGCTCATTTTTTCTATATATTTTTAGTTGGTCAATTAATTTCTTTCTATTTATAGTAGAGACGGGGTCTCACTCTTGCTCAGGCTGGTTTTGAACTCCTGTCCTTGAGCGATCCGCCCGCCTCGGCCTCCCAGAGTGCTAGGATTACAGGCATGAGCCACTGCGCCCGGCCTATTTTTTTTTTTTTTTTTTTTTTACCAGTGTCATCAGTAATCAAGGCAAAATCAGAGGTCATGATGTTTGTTCTGAGAGCAGTCATTTTGGAGTCTGGAGATGTGGGTCACGGACTCAGGTTTTGCTAATTTACTAGTCATAGTGACTTTGAACCTTAACTTCTGCAAGCCTCAGATTCCTCATCTGTAGAATGAATGATGGGAATGGGCAATTTGTAAGGTCCTGTCTAGCAATAACCGCCTCTTCTGGTCATAAGGGGCTGGGGACAGATGAGCTTTCTTCCATGTCACTGCCTGTCACACCAAGGACCCCACCTGGCACCCAGCCCCAGCTGTTACAGGAAGCTCGAGAGGATGAGCCAGGCATATGTTTCTTTGTTCCAAGTTCTTTGTGTTGAGTGAGGGAGTTCGCTCTGACAACAGGCTTATTTCCATGAGCTATTTTTTTTATCTGTGCTGATTTTTTTCTGCATGGCCATTTTTTTTTAGTGGTGGCCGTTTTACAAAACCAGGTTCGTTGCCTTTTGAGAATCACAATATGTCATCCTTTTTAAAAAATGGTGGAGAAGTGGTGTAGCCACTTTAATGCAAGTAAATGCATAACCCTGCTGTTCTTTAGTGGGAAGAGCAGATGTTTTTCAGGAGCTCTGTTTACATTAACATTTTTATGTTCTTTATTTTCTTGCAGATTTCCCATTTTGAATAACATGCTTTTTAAAAGAAAGAAACCCACACAATTAGAATGTTAGAGATGGATAGAGCCTTGGAGGCTTTCCATCTTCATCGGTTTAATCTGTAGTTTTGGTGTAAAACAGTGTTTATTCTGAAATCATAGACACTTGAAATGAAGCATTTTATATCAGAAATTTGCTGAAAATATTCCAATACAGAGTTGATCAGAATGCATATTCTAACTCTGCATAATTATGCAGTTGTATAAATGGCTCCAGGAAACCTGACACTTGACATTTCTAAAATTGTGTGGGTTTTTTTTTTGCAGGAGCTAGGGAAATATGGAGTGCTCTTCTACAATGCCTGCTTCATGATTATCCCGACTTTTATTATTAGCGTCTCCACTGGAGACCTGCAACAGGTGAGCTAATGACATTCATTAGTCTTATTCAGCCATCTTTTTAAATTTTAATATTGAACATTTGGTACTCACTGAGATTAAAAAGTGTAAATGTAGCTGGAATTACCAGGAGGGTACATGAAAGCAAGATGTTTGACTTCCCTGATAACAGCTCTGGCACTGCCCTTGCATTGGCATTGATCTTTAGCTATATGGAAGGCATCCAGGAGTGCCAAGAGCTCTGGACTTGAAACTGTTTGGAAAACAACAATGGAAGTCTTAGTTTGAGTCCCATTACCCCCCACTGCTGATGTGGAGACCCTGGGAAAGTTCCTTACTCTAGAAGGGGATTTTCGTAGTTTAAACAAAATGGGTTTATGTATTTATTTGTCACTTTCTGTTATGGACATTTTGAAACATTATACGAAGTGGAGAGAATAATTTGATGAATTGCCACATACACGCCACCCAGCTTCAATACTTAGGCATTTTGCCATCTTTGTTCTGTCTGTTCCCCCTGGAATATTTTAAAACAAATCCTAGACATCATGCCATTTTACCTCCAAATATTCCAGGATCCGTATTTGAATTTTGGGAAGGTATTGTTCTTTTAGTATTTGCCCTGGTAACCATATCTAGAGACAAATAAACGGTAAGTTAGTAGTAAGATGCTAGGCCCGGGCTCTTACATTAACACCCATGACAGCTACCTTGGAGGGGGCAAGCCCTGACTTCTGCAGAAAGTCGCCAGCTATACGCCTTCTAAGAATTTTGCCTGTAGTTTAAGGGAGATGTTTAAGTTCATGTGAGAAAAAATCCTGGTCCAGCAAGGCCTCCACCCACAGACCCAGCCCCAGACTGGCCAAGTGTTAACCCTCTCATTGCTAGACTGGGGCTGGGAGGGTTGGAGGGGCCGTGTGCAGCTGCCACGGACATGGCAGTGTTTCTATATTTAGCAGTCAGCATAGGTGTGTGGTGCGCGCCAGTTCAAAGTCAATCCCACTTGTAGCCCTTTTAGGGTCTGAACGACTTTGGAAGGCTACAGCAGGTGCCTGTGGACTCCTGGGGTGGATGTTCTTTCTCAAGCTATACTTCTCATCTGTACAATTCCTTTCCTAGAAGGAGGGAACAACAGAAGGCTTGGCAGCCAAGTCCCCAGGGTAAACAGCCATTTTCACGTGTTTATATTGAAAACCACCAAAAAGCCCCAGTTGTGATAAATAGCTCTGTTTTGTGTTAATCAGAACACTGTAACATGGGCCTCACTGCTAATTCAGCATGCTGGGAGATAGAGCAGGCACCTTGCATCTCTCTAATAAGAATGAGCAGGGCAGAATATCTGAAAACACAATATTTATTTTTCAGCTATCATCAATTGATTTTAAACCGAGTCAGTGTCACCAACATTACACAAAACAAAATTATAAAATCTTAATGAAGTGGTCCTAGTGGCTGTTCTCATTTCATGATTATAGAAATTAATTTTTCTTTTGAAACACTGGAGTTTACCTGTTCTGAAATTCTGGTGTTTTATAGCTGTTTCAGATACATATTCAATTCCAGAAATAGAAATCTAGAAACTCCTAGAGACTGTTAGAATACCTGATTGGGACTAAAGACATACTTCCCCATAGGAGCAATGTTATGAATAGCATAGTGACCAGAAACTGAATTTTAGGTAACTTTTGAGTAAAATAGAATAGGTGTATTGTGTTAATAATTTATAACATTGTTTAAATAAAAATATGTATTCCCACATCCAAGTCATTGACTTATAAACTTGCAGCATGGTGTTTTCAGAAGTTACTACCTGCCTGTAATGATTGTCATGCATAAATTATTAAATTGTGAACCAAATACAATAAAGAAGTGAATTTATGTAATTAGGTGTGTTAGCCTATAATATAAAACTGCATTTTATCTGCCAAGTTTGGTTCGACTGTACCAAAAACTGATGGATGAATTACAGCAAAGTGTTAACTCCTCTTGTTAATGGAAAGAGAAATTTGATGAGTCATTTTTCCTGGTTGACTGGGACTAGAGAGATGGAGAGGATCAGAGCTGTGGTAAAACTTGTGTGTGTGTGACTCACTGCTCTGGGAATTCAATACCGAGACTTTGGACTTAGGCGGTCTGTAGATCTATTAGCAGTACCTTGATTCTGTCTCTGGTTAACAACTTGAGACATGACAGCTGCTCTTGTTAGCAAATTAGGCCCTTGGAAAATACTCAGTGGGTGAACTTTCTTTTAGTATGTGAACCACTGCAGTCGGTTCAAAGTGCATCTGGTGTGTTACAGTGTTACAGCTGATGCATGGGGATAAATAGTAGGACTTTTCTGATTTAAAAAACCCAAAGTGCAAAATGAAAAAGATTCCTCCTCCAACATACTTTCACTGCAACAGTAAGTCTAAAGGAAGAAGTGCCTTATTGTTATTCATCTTTAATTATTTCCTGTTTTAAAATAAATGTCATGCTGTATTATTTTTTTTAATGCCACCAGTATAGCTTTATTATTAAAGAAACAAAATAAATAAAACTAAAATCCATAAAAATTGAGGTTGCCACAGAACCTACGTATTTTTATGAAAATTACTAAATAGCCCTCAATGGTTTATGTGGTATCAGGAGTACAGTATATAGTTGTGGGTTTATTTTTATTTTTTTTACTGTTTGCATAAATACTTCAAGATTTTTGAGGAAGTAAATGTTTTTCTACTCTTGGTTTGAAATTTGAGACTTATGTATTTCTCTTATTCCCAATTTTATTTTAATTTCAGACATTAAATGTTTTCTATACTTCTAGTTACTTTGTTTTATTTTATTTTGGTCTTTGACTGCCTTAGCATAAACTTCTTGGCTTTTAAGTCTCTTGGATGTTTTCTGCCTCCTGGATTAGCTTGAGGCTTGCCAGTAAGACAGATTTATATATATTCTATTTTTTCTTTCACAAGTAAGCATTTAAAAAAAAGTTTTGTGATGGAAACTTTCAAACACATACAAAAGAAGAGGGACTAGTATGACAAACCCCATGTACTCATCAACCAGTTTCAACAATTACAGATATTTACTGTGTATCTTTTTGATAGGAGAAGTGGGCAAAGCATTACTAATGAAACAAGACAGTACAAAGTGACAAGTTTGTTCTCACTGGAGAAGAGAATTGCATTTTAATTATTTAAAAAATTTGAATTATAAACTTAAAAAAGATTTAAATAGTTTTAAATATGTAGAGTTACTAACATTTGGCTAACAAAGTATTGCTTAATAGAAAGTGAGTAGAACTTATATTTCATCATGTTAGTGAGGATATACTTACGTATCGTCTTGAGTCACCTGAAAATCATTTTTGGGCCTGGGTGCAGTGACTCACGCCTGTGATCTCAGCACTTTGTGAGGCCGATGTGGGAGGATCCCTTGAGCCCAGGAGTTCAAGACCAGCCTGAACAACATAGCGAGACCCCATCTCTCCAAATATTAAAAAATTAGCCAGGTGTGGTGGCATGCCTGTAAGTCCCAGCTATTCTGGAGGCTTGAGGCAGGAGGATCGCTTAAGCCTAAGAGTTTGAGGCTGTTGTGAGCTGTGATCCTGCCACTGCACTCCGGCCTGTGTAACAGAGTGAGACCTTGTCTCAGGGAAAAAAAAATCCTTTTTGGATGCGGGCAAGGGACAAATCATCAATAAAATACTCCCTTTTTACTGTTACCTATCATTTGAAGAGGGTTAATTTTATTTTCTCAGGTAAGGATTAAGTTCCTGGAGATTAGAAACTGAGTCTTAAACTTCTCTGTCTACCATCTCCTCCACCCCAATTACTTGATTGCTTTGTAAGTAGAAAATAATAGTTTATTTGTTCACGATACTTCCTGAGCAGGTGCAAGTGCTTACAAACAGCTTATGAACTTAAGTTCTCTTGCCTACATTATTAAGAATAAACTTTCTTCTAAGATTATTTATAAAAAGTAAACCCAACCTTGAATTTGGGACTACAGATTAGTAAATATTTGTAAAATTAATGATAACCTCAACAATAGCTGTCATTTTGTACTTGCCACAAGCAAGGTTCTAAACAATTTCATTGAATCCTCACATCAACCTTTTGAGAAGGGTTTCTGTTTGTTTGTTTTTTTTTTTTTTTGAGACAGAGTCTCACTCTGTTGCTCGGGCTGTAGAGTACAGTGGCATCAGCCTCGCTCACAACAACCTCAAATTCCTGGGCTCAAGCGATCCTTCTGCCTCAGCCTCCCGAGTAGCTGGGACTACAGGCATGCGCCACCATGCCCAGCTAATTTTTTACACATATTTTTAGTTGCCCAATTAATTTCTTTCTATTTTTATTAGAGACGAGTCTCGCTCTTGCTCAGGCTGGTCTTGAACTCCTGACCTTGAGCGATCCCTCCGCCTTGGCCTCCCAGAGTGCTAGGATTACAGGTGTGAGCCACCGCGCCCAGCCTTGTTTGTTTTTTTAACAATCCCCATTTTGTAAAATAAACCTGAAGTTCAGGGAGGAAAAGTAAGTTGCCGAATGTCACACAAATAGTATTACCTAGGATTTAAAAAATTTTATTTCCTGTTTGGGAAAGATTTTTAAATTATATTTTCTGTCTGGAAATTGGTTCCTATATGAAAACACACTGTTTGGTAAAATCAATAGAGTTAAACTCCAGTATCATGAATCTAATCATTAGTTTTTTCTTTTTGATAATAGGCTACTGAATTCAACCAATGGAAGAATGTTTTGTTTATCATACAGTTTCTTCTTTCCTGTTTTTTGGGGTAAGAAATCATAGTAAGAAGAAGCACTGGTTGATGGTATCTCTTCACAAGTCAAATCAAAATATACCTTCTGTCTCTTCTGCGAACTCTCTTTGTCTGCATTTCTCTGACTTTCTCTAGAATGTTCTCCTGCAGCAGAGCTGACTGGGACCCAGGACACAGTCTGAAGCCCAGCCTGAAAGACCAGGAGCAAGCACAAAACTGTTTTGTTTTGACAGTCACGCTAATATCCCCTTCTACTCCAAAATATGATATTGCCTATTGATTTCTGAAATTTTGTCTGAAACGAAGTCAGCTGACATCTCAAATGCAGTACTGAGGTTTTTTGTTTTTGTTTTTGTTAAGAAACAAGGTCTCACTATGTTGTCCAGACTGAACTGAAACTCTTGGGCTCAAGTGATCCTCCTGCCTCAGCCTCCCAAGTCGCTGGGACTACAGGCTTATGTTACCATGCCAGGCAGTACTGTGTTTTTGTCTTTGTCACTATGTCCTGAGTTCTCCAAGCTCCCTTCCTCACATTATTATGTAGCAATGACAACCTTTTCTTACAGTGCTGTACCTGCTGTATTCAAGGATATTTCTGAAGAGAGTTGTTGAGTTGAGTTATCCAACAATTAGGCTTTTGTCCTTAAAATTTTCTTTAGGTGTGTCTTCCTGTTGAAAGGCCATGTAGTTCATGTTTATTTTAATCTTGTAAAAACTTGAAACTTTCTTTGCATGAATAGACGATACATGTAACTAATAAATAATTCAAAAGGTGCAAAAGAATGAGTTGGGATTGCTGGCTGCCCTCCTTTCTTCCCTGCCTCTTGCGCTGTAGTTTTCCTCTTTAGAGGCAACCACTTTTTGGAAGTCTTGGGGGTGTCTTTCCTGAGCTGGGCTGCACTCCCCGGCAGGCACCACTCTGTTATCCCATGCTGAGAGGGTCTCTGAGTTACTCTCTCAGGGAATTACTCGTCAAATGATTTTTTCCTATGAAAAAAGATGAATTCCTCCTCCCCCCTTTTTACCACAATTTGTGTTATGTGTAAATAAACTAAGACAACTCATGATCTCTTTCCTCAACACTCTTCAATTCTCAGACTTGACTTTAACTACAGTGGTGTAGCCACATGCAGTAAAAACATTTATGTATATCTCCCATCCGTTACTTCTCTCTTCAGCTTTGTCTGATTTAGTGTTTAACCTGTTGATGGGGTTTTGGATTTTAACAAGTTTATAAGTTTATATTTTATTTGTCAAAGTTCCACAGCTTTTTTTTTTTTTTTCAAACTTATCTGTTCATTCCTAACACTCTTTCATTGGGGATCTTTGTGACCATACCTTGTATAATATTTCCTTAAATGTCACACACATAGTTATTCTATATTCTGCATCTGACAATCCCAGTATTTGCAGCTCTTGAGAATCTAAGTATTAATATATAGCTTGTTGTTTCAGGTAACTGTCATTGTGGTCTGCTTTATTCTGTGTCTGGTGACCTGTGATTGTGAGCATATTGCTTAATCTTGATTGGTCATGTGGGCTGGAAGGGGGAATTTGAGAATCTTTCCTGCAGGGACAAATTGTTTTTGCTTCTGCTGGTAACCAGGGGTTGCCCCAGACTTAGACCTTTTCAGGCATTCTTGAGAATTTGAATTCAGTGTCCTCCTTCCCTCCCCCACCTGGAGTTGGCCCAAGGCTCAGTTTGCAGACCCTGCTGTTCGGCCACCCAAGGAGACCCCATGCTGTTCTCACTGTCTGCTGTGCTGCCTCCTGCCTGGCCCTAATTCCTTGTCATTCTGGACTCATGTACCGCCTTTTTCAAAGGAATGATTTTGGGAGACTTCTTTTGCATCTTTCAAGACCAACAGTGTCTGAAATAATGTGTCCTTTCCAGGCGCTGGTTGTTCCGCAGTCCTTTAGAGTACTGAGCCATTGTTGGAAGCATTGGTTTAGTAAAATATCTGTAGTTTTCCCAGTTGTTGACTAAGAACATTTAACCTTGAAAAAAAATCTACTAAGCCATGTTTGTGAGTCACCCTTTGTCACACCATCTCTTATTTTTCTCTGTATTGGAAAATAACAAGTCAATTCATACCACACAGACTCAGGCTTGGCTAAGCCCATATTCACCTGGGAACTGTAGAGCAAAGTTTCAAAGCCTTCTCATTTCATTATAAACTTGACAAGATACTGTTTTGTTGTGGTTATTTTTTTTTTAAACTTGCACTTTACCTTTTAACCGTTCAATGAAAGAGATCAAGAAGTAAACACTCTGAGCTCAGCTGAACTCTGTGAGTGAGGGGGGCAGCCCCCGCTGTGCGCTGTGAGCTGCCATTCTCAGGGCCTGCCCATCGGAGCGCGGGCCCATCTGTGTACAGTTCCATACATTTTTTCCATTTAATAATGTGCTTCTTAGAAAACAAAACTCTTGATAAGAACTATCAATAGTTATCAGTAGTCATTTTTTAATTGAAGATGTCATGAAAGTATAATAATTATATTATTATACTAATTATAAATAAATCGGTAAAAATGATGAAATCATTAACATTTCAGGTTTCTCCCAACTTTAAGGATGAAAACTAGGTAGATGGCAGTTTTTAAGTGGGTCTTCTGAGAACACTAAAATCATGGCATCATTCCAGTGGTTAAGTGCCTGAATTCTGGAATCAGATAGCCTGGGTTTGAATCCTAGCTTTGCCATTTATTAGCTCTGGGTCCTTGAACAAGTTACTTTATCTCTCTGAGCCACAATTTCCTTATCTTTAAAATGGAAACAATGAGCTAAAATACCTGATTCACAGGCTGGGGTTATGTGGATTGAATGAGTTAATAGTACAGAGGATATAGAACAGTGCTAAACACATAGAAAATGCTCAACGAAAATGCCGTTTGTTGTTAATATTTCTGTTTCTTGAGGACAGCCTGTTTAGTTTGGCTGTCCTCTTTTCACAACAGACAGATTTGACTCTATTTATTGCCCGTAGCTTCCACAGTTTTTCTTCTGTTATATGTATTTTACCTTCAATGGTCAAGTTTTAATTCTGAAACTGTTGTGCAAGGAAGCTTCAATTTTGGCGTGCTGAAGTTTTCAGAATCCTGCTTTCTTGCAGTTTTTCAGTCAAAGGACGCTGCAGTCAGATCCTTTGCATCTCCACAGTAAGCTTCTGAGCACATCCTTGTTTTTCTGGATGACTGGCCCTGGGCTCAGGCTGTTCCTTGCCTCCTGACCTGTGCTAAGGGGCATCCCAGGTTAACATGTGCATGTCCGAGCCCCGGACGCCAGAGGAGCCTGACTCAGCTTCTTACTTATTTTCATTGCTTTCAAGTTTGCATTTCCAACTTGCTTTTTTCCAACCACCAAGCCTCTATTCCAAGTTGGAAATATAATTTAAAAAATTATTACACTTTAGAAAAGTATTTTAAGAAGCCAGTAGAATGGTGAAAGTGTTGGTGCCGATCATAGTCCCGAAAGACACTATCCAGAACACCATAACCCCAGATGTTGACATCTCAAAGGATCAAAATACCTAAAGACTAAAATCCCCAAAATCCCAATCCGGAAAGACTAAAATCTCAGATGTTAAAATCCTGAAAGCTGAATTCTTGGGGAGGGATTAGGGCATTTTTGGTTGTATGTGGGATAGTTGCATCATATTAGTTGCATCAAGTTAGATTATTACCTTGTTACTGTTTTGATTTGGAAATTAAGTATGGTCTAAAGAGATGCAGATGGGTGCCAAGTTGACAAGGGGCAGGTGGATGTGTGGATTTCATTTTAGGTGTTAACTTGACTGGATTAAGGAATACCTAGAAACTGGTAAAGCATTATTTTGGCTATGTCTGTGAGGGCATTTCCAGAGGAGGTTACCGTGTGAGTTTGAGTACATTAGGTGGGAAGATCTGCCCTGTATGTTGGTGGACACCAGTCAATTGGCTGTAGGCCTGGAGGGAACAAACACAGAAGGTGAATTGATCTCTCTCTGAGAGCTGGGACAGACTTTTCTTCTGCTGCCTCGGACCTCAGAACTCCAGTCTCGCCAGCCTTTGGACTCCTGGGCAGCCCCGTGGGTCCTGTGGCCTTTGGACTTGGCGTGAGCCACGCTACCAGCATTCCAGTGTCTCCAGCCTTCAGATGGCCTATCTAGGGACTTCTCAGCCTCCACAATCACGGGAGCCAGTTCCCCTGAAAAATCCTCTCTCGTATATCTATATACATGTCCTACTGATTCTGTCTGTCTGGAGAACCCTGACTAACACAGGTTTGGTATTGGGGAAGCTGAATATCAGTCCTGACAACACAGTGGAAGAGATCTGTGAAATTGTTCTCTTGCAAAAGGGCTGCGATAAACGTACAAGGCTCCTTAATGGTGAAGTGAAAAGTTTAAGAACTGTTACCAGTGCTGTGGAAGCAGATGGCTTAACTGCAATGACTGAGCAATAACCAGGCTTTCGATGGACGGCACATCCTTATGAAACCAGTGGACCACGACTTCTGTCCAGATACAAGTGCAGGGAGTGTTTGGAGATCATAGATGTGAAAACATGGGCCAAAAAACATAAAAAATCTCCCCTGCCAAATTATTCAATGCTGTATGACTTCTGCCTCTTAAAAGATATAAATAAATGTTGTTTAAAGAATATTTTAAAAATATTTTTTCCAGAAACAAATTTTTGGGGTTTTGATCTTTCCAGATTATGATTTTTAGAATTTAAGGCTTTAGGGATTTTGATCTTTCAGGATTTCATTCAACATTATGGCCCAAACCTGACAGAACAGACTTTCAATTTTCTGTTGAGTTACGGTGAAGGACTCAGTGTTAGGAAATGGTACCATGTGTAATCAGGAGTTTGTAAATAGAACATATGATGGAGTGAAGTTGCTTCAGGAAGATAAACTGGATTCAGAGAGCTAAAATAAATTAGTGCAGTCAAAGTAAGTTATAGACTGGAATTTAAGTCAAAAACTAGATTTTTTAAAAGCGAGTGCTGCAGGTCTTTTAAATCTTGTTGAGAAATTACAGGTTCCAGTTCATTCGTATCAGAGGCTGGCACCAATCCCCCAGGTCCCGAGAGGATTATCCTAATCTGTGCCTGCCCCAGTAGCAGGCTCTTTGATCCCACCAAAGCAGTAAGACATTCCTTAAGTAAAATACGGAAGAATCAAATTTTTCCAACTTGCAGCATAAAAAGTATTCTAATTTTTGGATCTTCAACTCACACTATTGAAGATGCAGCATACAAGAGAAAGAAAGCAGGGTTCTGCTCATTGTGTGGGCATGGGGGTGACAGAACCCATAAAGAGTGTGAGCATTCCAATCGTCTCTCAACAAGGCAGCCTTAGTGGACAGTTGATGCACCATAGTTACCGCATGACCTGGTGCATCTCTGGCACACCTGTAAGTTCTTCCCAGAGATGGGGAAAATGAGGTTACTTGAAATTCTTTGAAATCTGGAATTATGAAAGAATAATGTGCTTGGGTAGCATTGTGGTTGGTAGAAGGAGTAGAAAAGTGGCCTTTCATTATTTGAGCATTTGTGTTCAATTTCTCTACATTCCTGTGCAAGGAATGGCAATCAGTAGTAACAAGTTATACATTTGGTCATTTGAGTTCTGTTTGTGACTGCCATGAGTGTACCATACAGCCTTGGGTAAATCAGTTGGTTTCTCTTGTGCCATTTTAGAAACATGAAGAAACCTTTGAGCAGAGGTTCCGGTCCAGGGGTTTCCACCTGGGCACCCTACCCCCAGGCACCCTATGAGCCAGAACACGCAGCTGGCTTCTGCTGCTAAATAAATGTGCACCAAATATATGTGCTATTATTTTTCAAATGTACATAGATGATATAATGATTTAAAAATACAGAATGGAAAAAGTTACTAAGAATTAAGCAACGCTTTTAAATATCTTTGCATTTTATTAATCTGCAGATGCTAAAACCAAAACCAGTCATGTGAAGGCTGACATATTTGGTGTTAACAGTGGTGTGGTTTCCCTTGTACTGAGTTAAAAAGAGGTTCTTTTAGTTCAGAGTTTTTGTCTTAGCACCGTACGGGTACTTATTTGCATGCAGAAATAGATTCTTTCTTTTTTAAAAAAATTAGTACCTTATTGCTTTGGTCCTACTGGTTTTATATTCGCCCTCTCTGGGGACATCTAGTGGGTGTGTTAGGAAGTGCAGCCTTTCTGCCTCGCTGCCGTCGGTTGCTAAGGAGACAGGGTTCCCTTCCCCTGGCTCCAGCCAGCTGCTGAGTGAATGTCCCAGTCGCCCGCACTCACGGGAGATGAATGCTGGGGTCTGAGATCTATCGCATCGACCAGTTCTGAATGCAGGCCGAGGTGGTTTCATTGAGATGTAGGTGGAGCCGGAGGCGGTGGCGCGCGCCTGTAGTTACAGCTACTCAGGAGACTGAGGCAGGAGGATCCCTTGAGCTCAGGAGTCCAGCCTGGGCAACACAGAGACACACCCCACTCCCTCCGTCACCCCCCTTTCTTAAAAAACAATAATAAAGATGTAAGCTGGAGGAAATCTTGCTTGATTGGAACAACCCTGGAGTTGGAATTTTTAAGCAAAATAAAAATGAAGAACATCTATGGTTGTCCTTGGTTTAAGGCTGCTCTCAAGTTTCGGAAGGCTGCAGAAGCTTCTCTGTGCCCCCTCAGTTGCGCTGGAACCCCTGAGCCACGTATGTCTTTCATTTTATTAGACTCTGAGCTTCCCCAGGGCAGATGCTCTGGATGATCTGCTCTGACTACCAAGGCCTGGGGACTGAGTGACATCAGGTTGAGTGTTTAACTTTTTCTCATTTTATGCATGAATAGGAGCTCCCAAGGCTCTAAATTAACATTGAATTTATTAAAATCGTAACTATTTTAAAAGCCTTAGAGTTGAACTTATAAATACTATTGCTTTGTCTATAAAGCTAATAATTTTTCTATGAAAGTAAGAACACTTTTTTATTTGATTAATGGCATATTAACTCAAGTTTAACTGATTACAATCTCCTAAACAATTACTGTTAATTAGTTCTGTTTACAACTTAGTGAATTAAAACATTTTAAGCTGCATTTACAAATGATATGCCTGGTTTTTCTTCAGCAGTTCCAACCCCTGAGGGCTGGACTAGCAAAGCTCGTAGATTGCTTTATGTACTTAAGCAACTCTTTGAAATCTAATAAACCAAGCTTGGAAATGTGGTAAATCAGCCTTTAAAAAAGCATTCAGTTACTGTGTACAGACTTACTGAGAGTACTCTTTTCAAATTAAAATTGCAAGTCTAATGTCAATTACACATTTCAAATTAAAACCACAGTTTCTTTAACTTGTCAAATTGTTTTAATTACCTTAGTAAGAAATGCCCACATTATTCTGAAGATTACAAAATTTAAGTTTGAAGTTAAGTTCATTCCTTAACCTGATGTAAACCTTGATTTACTTTGTTTTTTTCCCCTCTGCCATCCCTGGTAATAAGCATGCTCAGGCCAACAGAGGTTGTGGTGTTGAAGGTTTGTGACCCTGATTCTGTTAGTAACAGTCAGAGGTTTGAGCCTGATAGACC
The DNA here is from genome assembly GCA_963574885.1 of Lepilemur ruficaudatus. Taxonomy (NCBI): domain Eukaryota; kingdom Metazoa; phylum Chordata; class Mammalia; order Primates; family Lepilemuridae; genus Lepilemur; species Lepilemur ruficaudatus. Next base: position 4,270 of record CAUYRT010005977.1, on the reverse strand, counting down.
TGAGACTGGGTGTTAAATTCTGGCAGGATGAGTTTACCTGAGCCCCGGGAGCACTGAACCCTTTCTTAGAGTTGAGTTTTCTTTGCTCTATCGGGGATCCAAGCTCCTGCCCTCTACCTGGGATTTAGCTTTAAAATCCCACACATCTTGTGCTCTCCATGTACCTTGCCAGTTTCATTCTCAGCCGGTTTTGACTGTAATCCCTTTCAAGATTGAATCATCTGATTTGGATGGATGGAATTTGCACTCCACTTAGGTTGTAGCTAATTTCCTCCACTACTTGATTGGAATAACTCATTTCTTTACCTCTGACTGGATTCTGCATTCTTTCCCTGTGTGTTTTCTTGTCTGGTGTGTGTTCACAATTCTGTAGTCATTGTATTGACAAGTAAGTGTCAATGCTTAATGTTAAATGCCTGAATTAACTGTGGAAATACGGTACAGGAGTGTTATTGACACGTGGAATCCGTTCATTTCCATCTCCTTTGTGCGAAGCTAGCGATCGTCCTGCTGATTTTCCCGGCCAACGCCAGCCAGCAGCCTTCAGCGCTGGCGGCACGTCACAACCGCCACAACCACGTTACAACCTGTGGGGCCACAACCACGTTACAACCTGTGGGGCTTTTCTGTCTCGCGCAGCCGGGCCGCCGCTCCAACCAATTGAACGAGAACCTCTGCCGGGCAACACTGTGTGTTAAACGTGCAGCAGGTGATTCTAACGCACAGAGAGGATTAAAAACCACTGCTGTAACATGGATGTAAAAGGAAAGATTTCAGGTCAATAAAAAAATCTCATTCTCCTCGCCCCCATTTTGTGGAAACACTAATGGGAAACGCACAGAGAAACCGGGAAGGATACCTTGGGTAGGTTTAGCTAATGCACAGCCGGCCCACTTTCCTCTAATAAGACCGGTTAACAAGGTGTCATAAGATGTGGGTCATAGAAGCCTTGAGACACGTGTTTCTTTATATTTGCTTGAAGTGCTTTCTGTGGCTCACGTGCTGATCTTCTGAACCCGTTATTCTCGCCCAGCGCAGTCTGGCTCACACTCGGACGTTTGCTCCCTTGCCTTAGGTTTCTCCTGATGTACTCCACGGTTCTGTGCAGCTATTACAACTCGGCCCTGACCACCGCGGTGGTCGGAGCTATCAAGGTGAGTGGACGGAGCCTTGGAAGGAATAACTGAGTCGGGGAATTGAGTGTGAATCCGAACTTTCCGATAGAAGCTGAGTTTGAGTTTGTTGTTGTCCGTTATATAAGTAAGAAGGGAGGCGGTGACATTTTCAGATGGGCCTGGGTGAACTCTTCTTCTAATCTCCTATTGCACAGAACAGAGGGACAACTTGCTAATTCGAAGAGAGGAGACAAATGGTAACTTTTCAATTAGAGGTGGCTGGGAGACGATGGTCTGAGAAAATGAAGTAAAAAGCTGAAAAAAAAATCCAAGTATCACTGATCACCAAGATGCCTTGTGATCTGTGATTTGGTTTTCTGGGAGAACCTGCCCACTAAGAAACAGAAACCTTGTGAAGAACTGTTTTCCATCTAGGTATATGCTCAATGGTAAGGTAACGAACGTGTGTATTTGAGCACTCACACACACAAATGGATGAATAGGGGTGCAGGTGCTCTGGACTCTATTCTACACTTGCTTTTTTTCTCTATTCACATGGAGTCTTTGAGTGAGAAAAGCTGCCTGCTCCACCAGTTGACCGTCTTTCGGCTGCCGAGAGTGCTCCTAGAATGCATTGGGCAGAGCACTGTGTGGAATTTATAGGGTCACAATGATTAAACTTCACCACCCAATGATGGTAAAGAGCTAGGATGTGGCGAGCTGATTACAACCCAACTCTTCCATCTTCTGCCCGTGTACTAGTAGGAATGGTTTGTGGGGGGAGGGGATGAATAATGCATTTTTCTGTTATTAACACACCGTAACTTCACTTCTTTATAAAGCCATATGTAATTTTTTTATTCATTTATTCAACACTCTGTGAACATCCACTATGTACAGGTCTCTATGCAAAGTAACTAAAATGTCTAGTATCAGGTTTCCCTATGTATATGCATTTTCCCCTAAATGCTTTACTTTTAAATTGACTAATCTCTCTTTTTCTGCAGAATGTGTCCGTTGCCTACATCGGGATGTTAGTTGGTGGAGACTACGTTTTCTCCGTGTTAAACTTTGTAGGGTTGAATATTTGGTGAGTGGGATTTTTAAATGAACTCATTTTAGCAAAATAAGAAGTTTAAATAGTCTGATTAATATGTAATAAGCAAAAGAGCAAACAGAAATTTTACATTTTAAGCCAGGAGGTGTTTTGACATTGTAGTTTCTAAAGAATTTTACTTAAGTCACTCAGTTCATCTGTTTTTGTGACATACTTGCTCACGTGGATCCATGGGGACACGTGTAATGAAAACTCATGGGGCTGAGATCTGAATTTAATTCATGTGTCTCCCTCACAGATAGGTCCCTAAGTTATCTGTCGTCCTCTGGCCAAGTGGGCCTCATGAAACTAGTGCTCTGTCAAAATGCCGTACGCTAAAGATGCTGTGAGGATGGACTGAGACACTTTGGAAAGGCATTTTGGGGCCCTAGGTATGGGATGCTATTTGAGAATAATGGTACATAGTTTATTCAGTAAAAACCAAGTGATGATTATTTCTCTCCAGGGTTCTGTATTAGATTTGATTACTCTTTTTCTGCCCCTCAAAGGTTTTGTAAGTAAATAAGAGGGGAAATTCTCACCAAGCAATCCACAGATTTGAGGAGAAAAACAGATCTGAGTGATGCATTCCAGATCAAGCTGACTGTATTGATAAAAATGTCAGCAACTGCTGGTGGGAGCGCCTATAAAATTCCCAGTTATTTATTTTCACTTTTTTTTTTTCTCCTTTCAGCATGGCTGGGGGATTGACATATTCCTTTTTAACACTAAGCAGCCAGTTAAAACCTCAGCAACCTGTGGATAAAGAAAACATCCCTTAGATTTGAAGAGCTAGAGTCTGGCGTTGAATTGCAGACCGATCTGAAACTGGGGACACGTGGTGGGGAGATTCCCAGTAGGGAAGTGAAGCCAGAGGTTTCAGACTTGGTACAGTGCCCTCTGGTTAAGCACCAATGGGAATGTCTGTGAAATGTCTACCTCACATGCACCGCCCCAGTGAGCCGCCATCGGCCCTGAGACATGTGTCTGTGCAAAACCTCACGGGCAGAAAGTGAACCTTCTCAAAGTAAGCCATGGGACTTGGTAGGTAGCATGCTGAGCGCTCACCTGTGTGGCCCCTTGCCGCAGTGCCATGAGCTGAAGAGAAAGTCAATGTTTTAACGGTAACTATTTCCTTATCAGCTCCTTGGCCTTTTCCAAGGTCCCAGCCAAAGCACGTTTCCAGTGAGGACAGCTTATTTCAGTTTAAACAGACATGTCTGTATTTTAGTAAAATTAGCCAGTTAACTGCCAGTAAAGTTGTTTTGTAGCTTTGATGTAAGCTATGTTGGTATCTTTTCCTAATCTTCCAAGTAAAATAAAACATCATTTCTATGTATGCCTCATACTGTGATGTTTTTGGAAGCAGGCAGAAGACAGGAAGTCAGTTATTCACAATGGAGAGGAATATTCCGTCCTGAAGGGATAATTGGACTGCTTTTATGACTCATGCTGGGAAAAATTACAAAGTAACTCAATGGAAGAGAAATATTCAGGGTTCACCCTGTCAACATTTAAGTGGCTCATCTCTTTATTTCCCCTCATTTCCCTCCAGGTTCCTTCAGGGGCTTTGACCAAAGGTGCATGATGTCCTCAAAGGCCAGCCCCCTTCACAGAAGGTGGTGTATGGGAAGGTGCCCTGACTGGATAGGGGATCCTTTACCCTCCCCATCAGGAAATGGGCTGTCCCCCTAGGGGTTGGAGTGCAGGGTAGAGCCCCAGTCTGGAAGTCAGGAGCCAGACTGACTTTTCTATCGCTACTGTTAATCTCCGGGAACCTTCACAAGTCACTTTGCCCATCGTGTGGCCTCCAGTTGGCTCCTGTGAATAATGCTGTTATGAGTATGGGTGTACAAATACCTCTTCAAGATCCTGCTTTTCATTTTTGTTGGATATGTACCTAGAAGTGGAATTTCTGGGCCGGGCGCGGTGGCTCACGCCTGTAATCCTAGCACTCTGGGAGGCCGAGGCGGGTGGATCGCTCAAGGTCAGGAGTTCGAAACCAGCCTGAGCAAGAGTGAGACCTCGTCTCTACTATAAATAGAAAGAAATTAATTGG
>CAUYRT010005976.1:0-17754 GCA_963574885.1 Lepilemur ruficaudatus | reverse complement strand
TCCTCTTTGGGGATGCACTTTCCGTTTGATTCTTCATACTTCCAGAGTTCTTTCACTGATTTCTTCCCATCTGAATCAGTTGCTGCTTCTTGCTTTCAGATTTTCTTTTGGATAATGACACACCCTGTTTAGTCTCTGAGCCAGTAGGTGGTGTTTGTGGGTGAGATTCGACCATACCCTGTAATGAGTCAGTAGATGCGGTAAAAGGGTGTGCAGAATGACCTCCCTGTCAGTAGGTGGTGCTTGCTGGGAGGAGCAGACTACAGTGTTGCTTTTGGGTCCTGTAACCAGCTCTGGTTCCTCTGGAGAGGCACTCTAGTGCCTCACGTGGTGGGTGGTGCCCTGGCATATCCAGGTGTGTCCTTATTCCCCCCCTCAGTGGGGGCAGGTCTGGGAGTGATTCTGGGTGGAGCTGGGTTGGGTAAGCCTGCCCTCAAGCACCACCGTTGCTGTTAGCAGGGGTCAAAGGTCTTTGCTTCTGGGCAAAGCTGTCAGGGAGGGGCTGAAATGGCCCCACTCAGCCAGAAAGTCTGCATGTGTGGGTGGGGCTGTCTGAGACCTGCAGTCTGGAGCAAGTCTCGCTCCTTTCCACCCTCCCCAGCTTGCGGCTTCTCCTGGGCCTCTGCCAGCGGGCAGGACCTCACGCCAGTGGGTCTCCCTGGCTGTGATGCAGGCCGAGAGGTTCCCTGCCCAGAATACCAGCCTAGGCTGGGGACATGGCCCTTCCCTGCAAGGAGAGTTGCCCCTCAAGCATGCTGATCCACCCCCAAAGGCACACATACCTTAGTAGGCACATTCACAAATATCCCTTCTCTGCCCCAGGGCAATGCAAGACTTGGGTGTACTGGGTCTGGTCTGCAGGTCTGATCCCTGGGCCCCAGAATTCTTCCGCTTTCTTCTAAAATCTGTCTTTTTTGCGGAGACACTATGGCTGGCGGCTTTTCTCATCCACCATCTTTAATCTTCCTGTCTCTCTACTGGTGAGTTTTAAACTTTCATGCATTTCATGACAGTAATTATCATCCTTTCATGTCCACTCCCTTAGCATTCCACTTTCTTGAGCATTTCTTGTGACTGGCCTAGTGGTGATGACAGTTTTTGCTTGTCAGGCAAAGTCTTTATTTCTTCTTCATTTCTGAAAGGTAGCTTTGGGAGATATGGTATTCTTGGATTACAGGGATTTTTTTCTTCCAACACTTTGAATGTACTCTCCTGGTTTACAAGTTTTCTGCTGAGAAATTGCCTGATACACAGTGTGCATTCTTTTATATGTGACTTGGTACTTTTTTCCTGCAGCTTTCAGAATTCTTTCTTTGTCTTTGACTTTTGACAATTTGTTTATAATGTCCCTCTGAAAGGATGTTTTTGGGTTGAATTTAATTGGTAACTTTTGAGCTTCCTGAATCTGGATTACCATATCTCTCCCTATACTTAGGATATATTCCACTATTATTTTGTTAAATAGGTTTTCTCAACCTTTCTCCATCTCTTTTCCCTCTGGAAATCCTACAGTGCAAAAATTTGTTGGCTTGATGGTGTTCCATAAGTCCCATAGGCTTTCTTTTTTTTATTATTTTAGCATATTACAGGGGTATAAATGTTTAAGTTGCATATATTACTGCCTTTGCCTCACCCGAGTCAGAGCTTCAAGCGTGTTCATACCCCAAACAGTGCACACTGCACCCATTAGATGTGAATATACCCATCCCCTCCTTCCCCCTCCTACCTGCCAGACACCCAATGAATGTTACTACTATATGTGCACATAAGTGTTGGTCAGTTAAGTCAGTTAATACCAATTTGATGGTGAGAACATGTGGTGCTTGTTTTTCCATTCTTGCTATACTTTACTTAGTAGAATGGGCTCCAGCTCTATCCAGGATAATACAAGAGTATACAAGAGGTATTAGATCACCATTGTTTTTTGTGGCTGAGAAGAACTTCGTGGTATATATATATATATATATATATACATACCACATTTTATTAATCCACTCATAGATTGATGGGCACTTGGGTTGTTTCCACATCTTTTCAATTGTGAATTGTGCTGCTGTAAACATTCTATGCTTTCTTTATTTCCTCAGACTGAGTTGTTGCAAAAGACATGTCTTCAAGTTCAGAAACTTTTTCTTCTGATTGATCTATTTTCTATTAAAGTTTTTAGCTGTATTTTTATGTCGTTAATTGAATTATTTAGCTGAAAAATTTCTGTGTGGTTCTTTTCTATGATATCTATCTCTGCATTGATTTTCTCATTCAGATCATGCATTATTTTCCTAATTTCATTGAATTGTCTATGTTCTCTTATATCTCACTGAGTTTCCTTAAGATTACCATTTTGATTTCTTTTTCAGGCATGTTGGCTGTAAATGTTCTTTTCTTTGGGATCTGTTACTAATAACTTATTGAGATCCTTTTGAGGTGTCATGTCTTCTTGTTTTTTCATGGTTTTTTGTACCCCTACATTGATGTCTGTGCATCTAGTGGAATAGTTGCTTTTTCCAATTTTATGGAGTAGCTTCCTAGGGAGAGACTTTTTCCTGTAGATGAATCTTAGTGTGTTAATTGGGTATGGGTGCATTGGCTTTGGTTCTGAGTTGACTCAGCACTGCTGTCTCTGTGAAGTTTCTTCAGCTGTAATCCTCGGCAATGATGTCTACTATCATCTCAGTTATCTATGCTGCAGTAGTTTGTGATGGTGGTGGCATGGTTTTGCTGGAGGTGGAGGCACCAGGCTGGTTGTCGGGCTGAGTGTGTGTGGGCACAGAGGGCCAACAGGCTGTGCAGCTGTCTCTTCAGGGAAGCAAGGCTGCCAGCAGACTGGATGTTGGGCATGTCCCAGGCATAGCAGTGCCATGTGGTCCTGTGGCACTCTGTCTGGTGAGTTGGACAACCACTGGAAAGGTTGTTGGGCTGGGCACAGGCATGGAAGTTCTTGGCAGCCCTGTGGTGGTTTATTGAGGGGTGGGAGGAGGGCCGAGCTGCTGGCAGGGCATCTGTAGGTTCCGGTACAGGCATACATGGTGTAATTTAGCCATCCTATTTGCCATAAATTCAGTTTTGAACTTTAAAAACCTCACCTCACAAGGGATTTCCATGTTCCTTAAAAAGAAAAACCTCTACCTAAGTGGACATAGAGGAATAACAATTATTGGGCATCGGGCAGATGGGAGGGGGTAGGAGGGAATGGGTATATACATACATAATGAGTGTGATGAGCACCGTCTGAGGGATAGACATGCTTGAAGCTCTGACTCGGGGTGGGGGAAGGCAACACATGTAACCTAAACATTTGTACCCCCATAATATGCTGAAATTTAAAAAAATCCAAAAAAAATAATAATAGTTTTCAGAAGTATAATTACAATGTGTCTTGGAGTGAATTTCTTTGGATTCATCCTGTTGCGGGGGTTCACTAAGCCTCTTGACAAATTAGAGATATTTTCAGGCATTTTTTCTTCAAATACTTTTTCCACCTTGCCCTCTTCTGGGGCTCCAATGACATGAAATTAGATCTTTTGTTATAGTCTCGCAGGTTCCTGAGAGACTGTTCATTTTTTAATATTTATTTTTTTGGAGCTGTTTAAATTCTTAATTTCTTTTGTTTTTTCTTCTAATTCACTGATGATTTCCTCTGTCTCATCCAAAATGCAGTTGAGCTTATGCACTGAGCTTTTCAGTTTAGTTATTGAGTTTCTCAGTTTTAAAATTTCCATTTGTTTCTTTGTTATATATTCTACTTTTTATTGAAACTTTCTATTTTTTTCTGAGGATTTCTATTTTTTCATTTGTTTCAAGCAGGCTCACAATTGCTCATTAAAGCATTTTATGGCTGCTTTAAATTTTTTATCAGATATTTCTAGCATCTCTGGTATCTTAATGTTGGCTTCTATTGATTTTAGTTTTTCATTTAATTTGAGATCATTCTGGTTCTTGGTATGATGAGTGATTTTTGATTGACACTTGGACATTTTAATATTATGTTATGAAATTCTGGATCTTATTTAAACCTTCTATTTAGCTGGGCTTGTTTGATACTATTCCAGCAAGGGAAGAGGGGAGCATCCTTCATTATTGACAGATGGAGGTAGAAATCCAGGTTCCCCACATGGCCTCCATTGACATTGGAGTGGAAGAATTCCTCATTACTGCCTGGGGCATGAGAATTCTGGCTCCGCATATGATGTCCATTGACATTGTGAAAGGATGGCCTTATTATTGCAGGGCAAAGGTGAAAGTCTTTGCTGACACCACCCCAGAAGGGTGGGGAGGCACCTCATTACTGCAGGATGGAGGTAGAAATTCAACGTCCATTAACTTTGCAGGTGGGTAGGGGCTTGTTACCATTTAGCAGGGGTAAAAGTCCCAGCATCTTACTTGGCCTACTCTGACACCACCCTGGAAGATTTGTTGAAGTGCCTCATTATACTTTAACAAGTTCTGGAATCTAGGCTTTCCTCTTGGCCTTTGTTTTCACAAGTTTGGATGGGGTGCAATGAGAATATATCATTTGAAAAAGTCCTTCCGATGATGTTGATGATCTCCTGTTTCTAAATAATTCTTCTCAACATTTTCCCTTGCAAAGAAGATCGGCAATTTTTTATTACCCAATTTCAGATGGACTTAAGGTTCACTTTGTGGATTTTCCACACATATCTCTGGGGCTTGCATTACAGTTTAATAATCCTTCCAATCATTTTGGAGGAAAACTGACATATCTGATATTGGGTCTTCTCATTCAAAAACATGATATGTAGCTATAGTCACCCCTTCTTTTATTCCTTGTTGTCCAATTTTGGAGTTTTTGCCTTATAAGCTTCCTGTTTGTTTTTTTTTTAAATTTATAGCTCTACACTTATAACCATCCATTTATGAATATATACTAATTGGACCAACACATATTGAGCACCTGCTGTATTTCAGGCACTTAATTAAGCACTGATGATGCAAAGATCATGTATGGAACTCACTTCAACCCCACACTCTTAATCTGGTTATGAGGATATTTACAACATAGTATGATAATCAGAGTGATACTGATGTAAGCATCGTGCTGTGGAAAACATATAAAAAGCCCAAAATCTCAATACAAAGCCAGTGGAAAAGGGAAATAGTTGCAATCAAGTAGTATTAGTGTTAGGGCAACTAGCTTGATGTGATACTGACTGTTAAGCACATTGAATGTGAGTAATGTGACTGAGGAACTGTGATGAATTTTAAATTTCATTTAATTTTAATTAATTTTTTTTTGAGACAGAGTCTCACTCTGCTGTCCAGGCTAGAGTGCCATGGCGTCAGCCTAGCTTACAGCAACCTCAAACACCTGGATTCAGGCAATCCTCCTGCCTCAGCCTCCCAAGTAGCTGGGACTACAGACATGTGCCACCATGCCTGGCTTATTTTTTCTATATATTTTTAATTGTCCAATTAATTTCTTTCTATTTTTAGTAGAGATAGGGTCTCGCTCTTGCTCAGGCTGGTTTCGAACTCCTGACCTGGAGCCATCTGCCCGCCTCGGCCTCCCAGAGTGCTAGGAATACAAGCGTGAGCCACCACGCCCGGCCTAATTTTAATTAATTTTGATTTTGTTAGCCAAATGTCACTAGTGGCCACTGTACTGGACAGCACAAAAGAGGACCTAGGTTTAGGAAGATAAATACTGACAGTAAAATATGAATTGGTAAAGAATAAGGCTGTAGGCAAAGATCCACATTAGAGAATTGTTGCATAATTCCAGTTTGAGAATTTGAGAATCAGAACTAAGACACTAGTAGTGGAGATATCCTGAGGAGAAAGATCTAAGAGACATCTTATATTATACATGAGTGGCTTGATCATTTGGGGGCTAACAGAGAAGGTGGAGTCTAGAATGACTTAAGCCCTGTTATATGTCTAGGCACCAGCTTGATACCTGTATATACACTTAAGCTTATTTCCTAATGTATAGGAACATATATATTCCTAATACATAGCAGTTCCCTATATATTCCTAATACATAGGAGCAACATACAGGATTTCCCTCTAATCTCTGCCAGTATTCAATTAAATATGGGATTCACTGACATAAGAAGTGTACTCCAGGTTTGAACATGTCAATGGTTATCATTATAATTTTAATGCTTGCCATGCTTATTTTATTATTTAATAAAAGTGTCAATATTTATTTTTGCATAGCAAAATACAATTAATACACAATCCTCATGCTATTATCATATTGAAGAAATAACCAAGGAAACCTATGACTTTTACTTCAATAGTGAATTTGTAATCTACAAATGTCTTCACATCATTATTGTCCAAAAATAGATGTTTTCTATTATATATTTTGAAAACATGAGAAATATATAATTGGGTGGCAATTATGTATTAGTCACCCAAAATATAGTATTTAATTCACAGTGCATATTTATCCTTTCAGGTTCTAACCTTCTGTTGTTTAATTGTCAATAGAAAGGGAATTAAGAAATAATCCATGCTTGTTTGACAGTAACAGCTCTGATGATCAATAAAATTGTACTCAACCAGATAGATTTTATGTAAAAGGGATGAAATACAGAATTAGTCCTTTCCTCATCTCAACCATTTCTTCCTCAGATTATTCTTCAACTATAGAATATATTTACAGTGCGTTGTTTAAAACTTACATAGATGTAAGACATGTATTTCCTTTATATTTATTGAATTCTTATGATATAAAAGTTGTTTTATTGGATTTTAAGATGAGCGACATATCTCATTTCATTAACTCAAACTTTGATTCCTTGTTCTGCTTATTAATTACCTGTATGACATGGGTAATCCCAGTCACTTTTTGGTTTCATTTTTATTATCCATATAATGATCTGGTTAGTAAACAAGGAAATTCAAATTAAAACAACAATAATATGACTTATCCATCAGATTGTCAAAAATTAAAATGTGATACAATATTTAGTGTTGGTAAGGATATGAGGCAAAGGGAAATTTGATACACTGTTGGTGAGTGTAAAATACAATACTCATTTATTACTTCAGACTTCTGTAGGTTAGAAGTTCAGTCACAGAGTACTTTACAGTTCAGGCTCAGAGTCTTACAAGGCCCAGTCCTACAAGTGTGTAATCAAGATCTGGGCCTTCTGTGTTCTCATGTGGACACTCTGGGAAAAAATTTGCTTGCAAACTTGTTCCTGCTTTTGGCAGAATTAAGTTCCCTGAGGTGACAGAACTGAGATTTCTGTTTTCTTATTGGCTGTTGGCTGGGGGTCACTGTCAGCTCCTAAAGGCAACCCTCTGGTCCTAGTCATGTCACCCATCCATCTTCAAAGACATCAAGAGAGAATCTCTCTGTGTCAAATATCTCTTAGGCTTCTATTCTTTTTTCTCTTCAGGAAGAGCTCAGTGCTTTTTAGGAGTTCATATGATTAAGTCAGGCCCACTACAAATCATCTCCTTATTATATAATCAACTGATTTGATATTTTAATTACATCTACAAAATTCCTTAACAGCATCACCTAAGTTATTGTTTGTATTGCCAGGGGAAGATGTATGTCTAAGGAAGCCAAATCTTAGAGGTCATGATAATTCTACTACTACAGCAAGGTTCAAATTCATTTTTGGCAACATGGAACAAATTGACAGTGTATACAGTCCATGAAGCAGCAAGCTCAGTTTTACATTTTAAGAACTCTAGAGCAGATATCATGTGTGCATCATAAAATATTTTTTACATATGTGTATATTGCAGCATTGTAATGCAGAAAATTTGGTATGAACCTAATTGTTCATTGATGGAATACTGTCTTATTTTGTTAGTACTCCTATAACAAAATACCACAGACTAGGTAATTTATAAAGAACAGAAATTTATTTTCTTAAGGCCCTGGAGAGTAAGAAGTCCATGATCAAGGTGCTGCTGGCAAGTTCAGTTGTCTGGGGTGAACACTGCTCTCTGCTTCCAAGATGGTGCCTTGTTGCTTTGGGAGGGGAGGAACGCTGAGTATTCACATGGTGGAAGGCAGATGGGCAAGCAAGCTGAATGCTGCATAAAGCCTCTTTTTTAAGGGCCTTAACCCCATTTACCAGGGAGGAACCCTCATGGCCTAATCACCTCTTTCTTAAGGGCCCCACCTGTCAATACTATCAAATTGACAACACCTGAATTTTGGAAGGCACACATTCAATCCATAGTAAATACATACATTGTGGTATATTCATATAATGAATGATTCAGTGATTAAAATGAACTGAACAGATGCATACACATATCATCATGAGTAGATCTCAAGTACCTAATGTTGCATGAAAAAAGAGCAAATTGCTGAATGAGTTCAGCATACCATTTATGTAAAGTTTTATAGTACACAAAATTAATAAATGCCATTCTATGTATTTTAGATGGAGACATACATATATATGTACTACCAGACTCTGGATGCAGCTCTGCATCTTATTAGCTCTGTGTCCTTGGGCAAGTTGCTTAATTACTCCTTTTAAAATGGTCATCTATAAAATGTTGATTACTATAAAGATGTAATGACCAAACCTTTGGAAAATGTTAATAACTCTCAGGCACATGGAAAACACTATGTAAATGTTTGTTATGAAAATATAAATACATAACAGTATAAAACTTGAACTAGACAGACACTTACTGAACTCTTAGAGTGTTTGCCTCTGAGGAAGTGAGAAGGGAATTTATCACATTCAAAGGGGGTTTCAACTTCATCCATGATTTTACTTTCTTTGTAAATATAAGAAAGATCAAGTAAATAGCAGTTAATTCTAGATGGTAGAAATGAGTTTTTGTTATATGTACATTTTGTTATTTTAAATATTAAAAAAGTCAGGAATCACATTTAAAATTACCACTATAAAACATCTTCATCCATGAAAATGAATGCTAGGCTGGATAATTTTTACTAGTCTTTATAGATATGTACAATTTCATCATTTATTTATCCTGCTCTTGGCCATATATTCTATAGCCACATGTTAATAAGAGATGAACAAATTATTAGATTGATTTACCATTTTCTTTTTCTCTGTTATATAAGTGACCCTAGGAGAAGTTTAATTGTCAGTACAATTTTGAAAGTTAGTCACTTCCCCCACTTGATTTCCCATAAGAACTATGTAATGCATAGTATAGACTTTGTACCTTGATGGTTGACATTTTCAATGCCAGACTAGTTGCTTTTATCAGACCAGCAACGCAAAATATTGAAATAAATTGAAGGTTTGGTTGTTACATGGCTTTGAAAATTTGAGATTTTTAAAATGTTTAAATATTTTCAAAGAACAATAGCACTAAGTTATCATTCATTACTCAATACTCAGCCCAGCAAATTGGAAAAAAATACAACAACAATAACAGATGCTGTGGGTAACTGCAGAGCTCTGCCATTAGTTTGACTTGTGTTTTTCATTTTAAGACTGGGTGAGTCACCCACAGAGAGTTATAAAGTAAAACAAAGAAGATTCAAGATTTTAATAAGACATTACCTTGAGCTCCTTACATTGAAGATAGTTTGTCCCTGTCTGGATGCATGTGTTTATATATGTGAACACTCACGCAAAGATAGATATCACAATAAACAGGCACAATAATAAAATTTCTTTGCAGGTGAAGTGAAACACTGGCTACTACATATATGTATATAGATACACAAGTATCATTATTCTATTGAGATCTTGAAGGTCAGATAATATGTCTCTATCTAATGTTCTTCCTCAGCAGAAGGTTCTGATCCTATTATGATGTCTCTGATCCTTTGCTTATAGAAGTTGCCTTTTACAAAGAGGACTATTTCATTCATGATCTCAGTCTTTCATCTGATTCTATAGGAAATATTTATTTGTTTTTACAGAACAATATTACATTCTCGAGTTGCCAAAGTCAAAACAGCTTGATGGGTTGGGGGAGAAAAACTATTCCTTTTATTTCATTGGTGGTTTTGTCCACATGAGTCTAAATCACTGATTTGAATGATTCTTTCTCAATGAATTGACTCCACTTACAGCTACATCAATCAGATATTATAGTGTGTGACAATATTATGATTAATTACTGGATAAAACTAGTGGAAATCAAGACAAATAAGCAATTTTACGTATTATACCTCTGTTTAGCTTTATATTCTCAATGTTAAGTATGTGTGATATTTAAATTAAGACATATGCATTGATTTTAACTTTTATAAAGAGAGATGTCTACATTAAATAAGTCCTCTGTTTAATACTAGGGAGGTATGGGCAGCAAATATGATTTCATATACTAACAGTACTCAATTTCTAATATTGAGAATAGGAGAATTTACAAAGCATATTTTGTGACTACAGACCAAATATACCTTTGTAGAATTCTGAGTGATTATTTTCCTCTTTGTCCCTTATATATAATCAAACTAAGATTCCCCTTTTTGTCAGAAGTTAGATTAATATAATGTAGGACTGGCCTTATTATAAGCTCAGAACCTTAGGGATGGGAATGGATTTAAGTGTTACAGTAATGACTGAGATTCTACCTTGGTCTATTTCACAGCTAAAATTATCCCCCTCCCCACCTCTTGAATTATAGTTGGGAATGTAAGACTAGGTAAGATTGAACATTTTGGTATCAATACTCAAAATTATAGGACCATATATAATAAGCAGAAATATTAAATATTTAAGGAAAAATAAGTATTAAGCAAACTAGAACTCTCTAGGTTCTTCAAATTAGCTTCTGGCTGAGAATTGCTGGAGATTTGTATTAGGAAAGGTTAAAGAACAACACAGATTCTTGAAATTGATAGGTGTGGGCTCATGTCTTGGCTTTGCTGTGATTCTGTATTAGGAACATTTATGTTGTTCTTCTGCAGACACTCTGAGGCAGCGCTTACGTAACTTTCACATTATTTGTACAAAATCGACTTGTTTGGCAAGTGGAGAAGAAAAAAAAAATCACAGTCTTGTCAGACATTCATAGAGCAAAGGGCTTTATGATCAATTTTGAGAAACATGGAATTCTTTACCCACTCTTGAAGAGAAGCAATGCAGCTGACCACTATTGCAGTTGTTCTGGCAAAAGGCCTCCATGAACTTTCATATTACGTAAAAATGAATTTTTCTCATCTTAGCCTATTTCAGCTCCCTGCGGCATTCAACACCATAAATCACTCCTTTCTTCTCTCTCCTCTCCTCCCCATCCCAACCAGGCCTTTTAAAACACGTCTTCATTATTTTTTCCCCTTCAAAGTCCACTATCACTTAGAGGTCAACACACTATTAACACTCTTGTATAGTCTTAGGTATACTGTATGCATCTTCCTCTCCTCCTCTTCCTCCTATTTTTAAACAAAATAGGATTATAATATGCATCTGGTTTGCAATTTGCTTGCTTCACCTAACAATAATATCAAGGACACTTCTCCATGTTGGTACATAAAGAACTAGCTCCGGTATTTCAACAACTATATAGTATTCCACTGTTTGGGGACGAGTTCAACTGGCCGAGCCCATCCATTGACAGTCCTCCAATGGTGCTTACCACTTCACAAGCCATTCCTGCTATCAATGTGTGCCAAAGCATAGCTTGGAGCCTTAGGGGAAGAATGGCTCTCATATATAAGGCAACATTCTCACAGTTGTATCTCAGGCTTCTAGTAACTTTTCTCAATTTTACCTGTCAAAAAGAGTCTATTTTCTGTTTTTCACAACGTTGTCAAAATTTCTGATCTAATAATGGCACTCTTTCTTATTTATAGCACTAACATGGAGTTATTCAATTTAAATATCCTTTACTGTCACTTCCAAAAGATCCTAAGAAAGGGGTGCCTGTCATTTTGAACCAGAAGACCCACTGAATTTTTAAACTGATTAGTTTTGCAAATAGCCACCATCACCTTTGATCTGGATTATTGCGGTAACATAGTAACAGATCACACTCCTTGTCTGTCTTTTCTTGCCTACAGTTTACAGTATACTATCTACACAACAGCCAGATTTCCTTTTAGTAGATAAATCCCTGCTCAAAACCCTCATTGGGCTTTCAACTCACTCATATTAAAATCCAAGGTTCTTATAATTGTCTACAGATCTATACATGATGTGGCCTCTCTGTCCTTTACTCCATTTTGCTCCAACCGCACTGGTGTCCTTTCTGCTCCTTGAACATGTCAAGCGTGGTTCCACCTCAGGATTCTGTATTTGCTGTCCCCAACCCCTCTAAAACTCTTCTCTGTCATATCTACATGGTTCACTCTGTCACTTCCTTCAGATCTCAGCTCAAATGTCAGTTTATCAACCAGACTTTCACTAATCACTTTACTTAAAATTACATCTCTCTCTGAATTCCTACCCCCATTCTCTTTCACTTGACTTATTTATTAACATTGATAACCATCTTACATACGATACATTTACTGGTTTATCTGTTTATTGTCTTTCTTCTTCTCAATGAACTGCAAGCCTTATGATGGCATGGCTTGTTTGTCTTGTTCACCACAGTATCTCTAGCACTTAAAAAAGTGCCTGATATATGGCAAGCATTCAATAAACATTCACCAAAAAAACTGAAAACAGAAAAGTGTTGATTTTTTAATGTATTAATATCAAAACTGAACACCTTACTACTATTTCATTGTTCCTAACATTTTTTTTTCAGTTGGCTTCTCTGGAATATTTCATTTTTACATTCATATCATCTGGAAATAATAACTGCATTCTCTTTTCTAATATTTAATATTTTGCTATCTTTTCTAATTGCTATATCTGGAATTTTTAACAACAATAGTAAATACTGGTGGTGATTTTTTTCTTTTGTTCCTTACTTTCACTGGAGTTTCTTTGATGTTGAGGATTCTGACTGGGGTTTGAAACACAACACACACACACACACACACTCTTACCACATGAAGAATATATTTCTTCATAGAGCACTAACAATTTTATCAGAATTGTAGTAGGGTTTTATTAAATAATTTGTTTGAATTTATTGATATAAGCATGTGAATCTTTTCATTCGACTTAATATTATGCACTGCAATACTAGGTTTCTCAATAGTGAATACTCCTGGCATGCAAGGAATTGTTAATAGATTCACTTTGCCATGGTATAGTTACCTTTTAATGAACTGATAAATTACATTCAACTCTTTTAAAGGATAATTTGCATCTTTCTATTCATTTTTGTAAAATTGATCTTTTTATTTTGTGCAATTTTAGTCAAGTTTGTTAAAATTTTGCTGGCCTCCTAGAGAAAAGAGTAAGCTTTTTATTTTCTATGCTCTGAAGCAGCTCACAGTTAAATATTCCTTGACAATGTGAAATAATTCACACATGAGATCATCAAGTCTACGTGTCTATTATATGTTTATAAGTGTGAGATATTCTTGGACAAAAGGACAAATTTTGGAAAAATAATATTCACAATGATCTGGTCTGGATTCTTATTTCCTCTTTGGAAGTTTAGTTATTTGTATCTTCTGGTAACTTTTACCTAATACATAAATCTGTGTCTATTATTATCTCTTGTTTCTCACTTCTAATTTTTTATATTTGTGCTTTTTCAGTTATGATGCTGAGGAAAGGAATATCCTCCCCTGGACACCTCCTTTGCCCTTTGGCAGACTGGGAAAATTGGCAGAGACCTACACTTGTGGCACTGAGGTGAGAACTCAAACACAGGCTAGCAGCATCCAATGATGAGATCATATTCCACCTCTGTGAGACTGCCATGGATGCTGGTGCCAACAGGGTGTTGGGACTAGCAGGCCAAGTGGTCCAGAAATCACTAACACTGCAGTCCTGCTTTGTGAGCTAGGTCTGACTTTTCATTCTCTAGGAAGAGACCAGCAGTTGAACAATGAAAAAGCCTAACTAGTAGACCAATGCAAGCAGTACTAAGGGGTCCTAGGTAAAGATTTAGGAAGGTTATCTTGAAGCAAAACTATCCTTTTGACTTTTAGGTGGAGACTCAAAATCTTTATAATTTTGGTATTAAAGAAATATATATATTTTTTGTCTCAGGATGATAAGGCCACAGCATTTGGGTAAAATAAGCCTTTTCCACTTTCTTCCTCCCCCACCCCTGCCACTTTTCATTACTTTTTAGGATCCTTCATAGGCTTTTTTTGTTGTTGTTGTTCTGCTTTCCCCTAAGAGTTTCCCAGTGTTTCATAGTAATCACCTTCCCAGCAGTGAGAAATCACATCCTTGGATATACAACCCATTTCTTCACTGGGTATATTCTGATATCACATAGGCACCTCAAATTCAGTATGCCCCAAATTAAATTGATCACTCTCCATTAATACCCTCTATGCCTATTTTTTGTATTTATTTTTTGCCACTCTTTATTTCCATTCAACTCAGAGCCTGAGAGTCCACTTAAATGTTTTAGTTTTCCTCACCCTCCACGTGAAAAACCAATTACTGTTTGTTCATATTATTTCCCCTCATTTTTTCTCATAACTTTCTCCCTCTCCATACCTACTTCCACTATCGTAGTTTAGAATCACATCATCTCCTTGTATTTTCTTCAGTGGCATTTGATACATTGAATATGACTTAAACCAAGGTGCAATAGACCAGGAAACTAGGTCCAGCTAAGTATCTAAGGAAAGTAGTTTTATTTAATCCCTCTCCAGATATGTGAGCCTGAACTGCAGGTACTCTTTTCCTTTGGTTTGACAGTATTTTTATTGCTTGCCCTCATTTCCTCATTTTTTTGATCTTTGTATCAGAACCTACTTGATACTGACCACAAATCTAACAAACTCAGCCTACAGTGGCTTAGAAAGAAAAGATCAAGATCAAGTGGATATCAGATTGGCAAAGGGCATGGAATTTGAGGACACATTGTCGGCAGGGGTGTGGTAAAGCAGGTGTGCGTACATTATTTATAGAAGGTTAAATTGGTAGGAACTCTTTGGAGGATGATTTGGCAATGGCTATGAAATATAAAATGAACTTACTCATTGACCCAGGAATTCCACTTCTAGGAATTTATCCCATATATATACTTACATGTTTGCACAAAGATGTATGCACCTGAGTAATCACTGCAGAATAGTTTCTAGTAACGGAAAACCAAAATAGAAGAACCAAAATAAATGCTTATTAAAAGTGTAATAAACAAATAAAGTATATTCCAACCATACAACGGAAAACTATACAATAACAATTAGGTATAAATGTATAAGAAACAATCTCTAAGATTTTGTGATTAAAAAGGCACAGACATATACTACACATGCCATTATTGGTATACAAATTGCATACAAATACATGCATTTATATACATGTATAGACTATCTCCAAATGTGTACACACACAAAATGTACTGGTGGTGATCTATGGGCAGGAGACTAGCGATCCTGGGATGTAAGATTGACTTTTCATTGTACACCTTTTATATATTATGATTTTTTGTCATGTGCATGTATTAAAGCTATTTTGACATAAAACAAAACAAAAATAAAGACTAAGTGGTAAGTCTTGATAGATATATTTCCAAATATGAGAAATAGCTGCATATGTAAAATAGTATATATCTATGCCCTCTCCTCACATGGGGAGTAACATATAAAACATATATAAATACATAGTATATGTAACTAGTTATAGGTACAGCTTGTACATTTGTGTAAATGAAAAAGTTTGTTAAATCATCTTAAAAAAACAAAACTAACGATTTTAACTTGTACCATGTATATTTACATAATATACATGGTATTATGATTAGTATTCAAGATGATATTTAATCTTTTAACCTATAAGCATAATTTTCCTTTTCAAAAACAGATGTGCAAAGAAATGTGTGCATACCTGATATTTTAGCATTGGATTCTCTGCTGGAAAAGTTTGACTTTAATATATATCTAGATACCTAGAGAAATTCCTAAAAGGAAAAATTTAAAAAATAAAGCATTAAAAACTTTAGTCTCCCACTTAACTTCTAAGATACTGAACATATTTTATTTATTTTTCTGCAATACAACACATACTGGATCCAGACAAAAGAATTACCCATGTATACATGTATACAATAAAAAACAACAACAAAACCTACTCTGAGAACAACTGATGACCTTTCACTGTAAATGGCTAGCTAAACTTTAAAGAAACGTTTATCACCCAAAATACCTTGCTGGTTGCACTGCCACATATATAGGCCAGTTTTGAATAGCTCTGAAAATCTGTAGCATAAATGCTATTCACAAAAGCAGACCATAATACAGCAGCTTTACACAAGAAGGCTGAGGGCTTGGGGATATAGTCATGTTAAAGTTTTACTGAATAATCACAATTGTTGATTAATAGCAGGAATAACATTGTAAGACTTAAGTAAGAGAACATATTTTTAAAGCATTTTATGTACCAACAATGTGAAAACAACAAACATTGAGTGCCCAACATTCAAATGAAACACGCCCCAGACAGTGGCAATCTAGAACTTGAACTGCATTTTTTATTAGGAATAGGGGTATAAATGATGAGTAGTTTCTCAGACAAGCTCAAAAGACTCTTTGTAGCACACATTTTCACAAAGTAGCATACTTCTGAAATGTGTATAAGAACTGATCATACTTTGAAATACTGATAAAACTAAATTACTAAATAGTAGCGAGGACAATTACTGCATCAATATAAAGAAAACACATGTGAATCACTGGAAGAAAGAATGCATTTAGAATTTAGCCAAAATTCTTTGTATGAGAAGGCAAACAGCACTACTGGGAAAGGTGCATAAAAGTCTTAAAGCCAAGTTTTGATTTCTTAAAGGACCACTTGTGCTCTCCTGTACTCTCCTGCCCTAAAGCACTAAGTACAGGTAAGTTGGGCCTATTGAACCTGAAAAACAAAAGCCACAGAGTTAAAAGCACAAATGGAGCATGAAGAAGGAAAATTAGACAGAACTGAAAGGTAAATTTGTGCACTTTGAGAATGAGGCAGCCATCTTTAGCTCCAGAGGCCTGCATAGTTTCCATGGAGGCCTGAAGGGAGAGGACCCCCAGCCACGAAGAGCTTCATCTCAGGCCAGTTGTAGCAGTGAGTGTAGAGCGCATTGGGGAACTCCTCCATGCCCCCAAAGTAGTTCACCCAAAGGTCATCCTGGTTGAGCCAGCCTCTGCCACAGATGAGCTTGAGCTTCCTCCCTGAGCACCTTGGTGAGGAGTCTGGGCTAGCCAAGGCTCTCTCCTCCAGGAACTTCTGGGCACGTATATCATAGAAGAGCAGGGAGCCATGGCCCGTGCCCACGGTGATGATGTGCTGATAGAAGCTCAGTGAGCGCACTCCAGTGCCACCCTCTCGAGAGCACATGGGCCGGATGTTCTGCTGGCGCTGGCGTGGATCCAGAAAGGAGACATGAGACTGGGAGCCCACCGCATACAGGGACAATTCATCACAGTAGTTCAGGCACACATTCTCTCGGCAGTAGGGCAGCCTGAGGGACAGTAACCTGGACAGGGTGCTCCGGGCTTTCCACAGGTGGAAGTAGCCATCCAGGGACACGGCTCCCAGCTCCTGGTTCTTGCCACTGAAGGCCAGGGCTCGCACTTTGCGGTTACTGGGGTTGGTGCTGGCCCTGGGGATGGCTTCCATGTCCCTCGGACGGATGTGGGAGTACACGGGGAGTCCCACATCGTCGTGCCAGGCAATGCTGCCATGGAACATGTCCGGGTCCAGCCGCCAGAGCGCCAAGGTGCCGTCGCGGGAGCCGCTCACGGCCACGGTGTCACTCATCCAGGCGATGGCGAAGATCCAGTCCTTGTGGCCGTGGCGGTC